>VZTH01017553.1:23021-36993 GCA_013397815.1 Aleadryas rufinucha | reverse complement strand
TTCCCTTCCCTTCCCTTCCCCAGCGCTGGCACCGGGGGAGGGAAATGGGTCCTGCCAGGGACGAGGGGACAGGACACCTGGAGCAGAACGAGCATCACAGAAACCCAGGGAAGGAAGGGACACGTCTCCACTCAGGCCACTGAGGGTGCTGGTCACCTCCCACTGGTCAGCCAAGCCCTGTCCACATGCCCCCAGTTTGGGGAGTCCCTCTGGGGAGGCCCTGGGGGTGGGTGGCCCCAAGAAGGGCTCGGTGCCAACTGCCCGGAAATCACCCCGGTGAATCACGGCCTTTGGCTCTGGAAAGCGCCTTCCCAGCGCTTGGATGTCATGGAAAACACCCCGTGGATGGGAATTACCGCACCCACTCAGCTGCCCCACAGTTCGGGGTGTGATCTAAGGGGGATGCCTGCCCTGCCTCTCTTTGGAGAGCCCTTCCCTGCGCCCTGAGCCCAGGACTGAAGCCCCCAGGCTGGTTCTGCTCCTAGGAACAGCCTGAGGTTACCCCAGGAAGGAGGAGCCCTGGCCTGGGAGGGGACAGAGGGGGCAGTGGTCAGTGGGGGCAGTGGTCAGTGGGGGCAGTGGTCAGTTGTGCTGCCCACCCTGGGCGCTGTGGCTCAGACTGAGGCACCGGTTCTGTCTCAGCTGCAGGAACTGGATCTTAAAATGTCTTGTGTCAGACCCAACATAGAAAAGCCAAATTTAATCTTGTGGAAACCAGATCTAGAATTAGTCCTGTTGGTTCCTTGTGGCAAAAAATGAGGCTGCTTCACTCCTGGGTAGTGCTGTTCTCGTTCCATGGAGAGCAGAGCACTTGGAGTGGAGGGTTCTGGGCTCTGGGAAGGTGTGAGACACAACCTGCCATGAATATTGCAGGGAACACTGAACCCTGTGCCACACTGGCTCTGCTCCAAAGCACATAGATGGTGCTCAGTGGTGCTCTGCCTCCTTCCCAGGGAGTCTCAGCTGGTTTGGGAAGCACCACGAGGAGCAAGGCAAGGGTAAAAGCTGGCTCTGCCCAGTTCATGCAGCTCCCAGCAGGGATGGGATGTGGGATGGCCTGAGCTGAAGGCTGGCTCTGGATTGTTGTGCTTTAGGACTGAGTGAAGTGGTGCTCGGGGATTTTCTCAGCCCAGGGTTTGTGTACCCCCAAGCCCTTCCTGGGAACACGTCCCACAATCTAATTACACACTTGTCTCAGTTAATTCTAATCCCAGAGGTCCAATAATTTCACCAGGCAACAACAATAAGCCTTTGAATAAATGAAATGGTGGCTTTTGGGCCAGTGCAGACAGGACAAGGTGTGAGAAATGTGCTTTACACCCTCCAGATGGAAAAGGGATACCAGCAGCATCTGAAGCGTTTGAGGTGCTCCAGAAGGGGCTGGTCCTGGAGCACAGCTCCTCTGGGCACCTCGACTGATGTGCTGGGCTGGATGTTGGAAGGGAGGGAAATACTTGGGAGCATCCCCAGGGGAGGTGACTCGTGCTGAAGAGGCCCCTGGGTGATAAATTTCCAACTAACCAAAAATCTGGGGAAGGAGGAGGAGGCGGGGGATATTTGGAGCTGTGGGATTTCCCTTCCTGGGAAACCACCACGGGGATGGAGCCCTGCAGGAGGCTGAACCCCTGCCTGGGATGGGAAGGACTGAAGGAACTCCTCACTTGGCTTTCCCTGTGTGTGCAGCAGCTTTTCTGTCCCTGTCAAACTGCCTTCAGTTCAAGCCATGAGTTTTTTCATTTCATTTTCATTTTCATTTCATTTTCATTTCTTCCGATTCTTTTCCCCACCCCACTGGCAGGGCCGAGCAGCTGTGTGGGGCTTGGCTGCCCACCTGACCTAACCCACAGCAGGTTCCTGTGCCTGAGCAATGAACTCCTGTTCCTCACCACACTCCTGCCCTCATTGGTGATCTGCAGGATCTGTTTTGTGTTCACCTGGAAGTGTCTCTCTGCAAGCAGCAAATCCCAACGTTGTCTCCTCACCTGAGGAAATTCAGCCCTTCCAGTCCCTCGCTGGGTTTTTGGTGTGCTTTCCTCGTTTTACAGGAAATGCAAAGATCAGACTGCAAACAGAGCTCGGGGTGCAATAATAAGATAAATAATGACTGAAATAATGTCATGCTGGTGTTTTCTGTTCTGAGAGCAAATCCAACAACAGCTCCTAAGAGACCTTTCCTATCCCCGACCAACCAACACGGCCCCAAGAACCTGGGCAAGAGGAGGAACAGCAAAGTGAATTCCTGCAGATTTTGCACAGCTTCACTCCTTGCTCAGAGAGCACTGAAGCCCCAACTGCAGAGACCATTCCTTAGCAATGCCTGTCAAAGTGGCCCTAATGGAAGATCTGACCTCTATTGGTGCTGTGCAGATTTGGGGCCCTTCTCCCAATTTGCATTATTTCATGGCCATTTGCAATTAATTTTATCATCCACTGAGCGCCATCCACTCCTGTCTTCTGTGGTTTCCTTTGTGCTTTACCACCCTGAGCAGTGTGGTCACGATCAAACTTCATCACAGAATCCTCACAAAATCCTGGAATGGTTTGGGTTGAAGGGACCTTAAAGCTGATCCCATCCCAGCCCCTGCCAAGGGCAGGGACACCTTCCCCTGGCCCAGGTTTGTTCACATCTAAGGGCAGGGCTCCCCCAGCCCACCCCTTCTCAGTGTGGGACACTGTGTCCTTGCCAAACTCTGCTGTTCACTCCTCACCCATGTAAAAGAATCACCTTTTCCATATTTTGTAACAAATAATCTGATCTGGAGTTGTGGGAAATATCCTTTACTCCCAGAGGTTTTTGGTCAGGAATAGAGATGAATCAGTCTGAAAAATGAAATCTTTTCTTACAGGTTTATCATTGATGAGGAATGTCTCCCTTCTAATCTTTGGGGATATGGCTTTTTTTTCCCTACCCCATACCAACTGCAGTAAAGTTTAACTGAGTTCAGAGCTGAGGAATTGGGTGAAGGGATGGGGACCCTCTCTTAGGAGATATTTTGTGTAAGGCCAGGGAAGTGGGGAGTTACTGGAGCCTGATCTGACTCAAGAAACAAAGTCCAACCCCGAAGCAAATGTTCTGTGAGCATCTACAGCCTTTCCTACAGAACACTTTTCTAATGTAACTCATTCCAGCACTCAGGGGAGGTTTTTCACACCCAGTTGTTCATTCCTCAGGTGCTACCAGCAACCCTTGAATTCACAGCCTTCAGAACCACACCAGAAATCTGATTTTCCGGTCTGTGTGTGGTTTCCACCCAAGCAGAGAAGTCAATGCACACCTCGAGGTGGAACCCAAGTGTTTCCTCCTGCAAACCCTGGCCCATGGAGCAGCCCCTGGGGCTCCTCTGGGTGCTGGATTCCAGCGCTGAGGGGATCCAGGGGGAAGCACAATGAAACCTCAGGCTGGGTCGGACACCCAAGGCTCCTGTCCCACGAGGACCATGGGCACTGTCAGGACTGAGACCACAACCCTTTGAGCCAGGGCTGCACTGGACAAAGGCAGGGCTGGACAAGGGCAGCTCCTGCAGGGCAGGGCTGTGGTGGGAGCCTCAGCCTCAGCCTGGACACATCTGCACTCGATGGGAGCACTCATCTGTGTCCTCTGGGCATCAAAGGCTGATTTTCAACAGCTTCAGGAGCCTCTGAGTGTGTCCATGGTGGTGCTGACACCAGGGTGTCCCCCCGCTCTGGCTCTCCCCAATCCCCTGGCCGTGCCTTTGGGCAGAGGCTGGATAAGGGATGTCACAAAGGTGACACCGATCCCAAAAGGATGTGACAATCCCAGCCCCAGTGCACAAGGGGAGGGTCTCCTTTGGGGGTTTTGGTAGAACTTCAGCCTCCAAAACTGTGATCCTGAGCATTGCACCACTGTTTGAGGCAAAGAGTCTCCTCTACTTCAACTCCCAACTCCTTTGAAGTTCTCACTTAACCAACAGAAGCAGCAGCCTATGCCCCAATAACCCACAAACAAGGACTTTGTTTCTGGAGAACTTATTTTTAGATTTATAGGGGAAAAATGAGCAAACTGAAATGAAAAGTAAAAATACAGAGGCAGCCACGGCTTAGTGTCCTGCACAAACCCCTTGTCAAACAGACAACTGGTGGATTTCACTAAAAACTTATTAAAGGGGAGTTGGTTGTTACCAAACCTAATGAGGCCAGGGCAGAGAACAGGCAATGATCAGAATTTAAAAAGACAATTGAAATATTTGGCTACAATAAAAAAAACCCAAAAACCAACAAACCCCCACCCCCCAAACATCCAAGAGACCTCTGCAGGTAAAACTTGCCCTGCAAATGTGCCCCTGGCAGCAAGAAACCCCCAAAGTCCATGGGAGGAAGGAGTGAGGAGTAAAGAGCTGAGTGGCACTTGTCAGGACTCCACCAGAGCTGTGAAAAGCTCCTGAGACATTTTTCAAGGACCACTGAAAAATTCTTAATTATAAATCTCCACAATTTCTAGAAAGTAACTGCAGGAAAATTGGGTGACTGTGGCATAGAAATGGGATCAGAATAAAAAACCCCTGAGGATTTTATCACCCAACACCAACCCCTCCTGCCCCAAACTGGGTGTGTTTGTTGAGAACGTGGAGGAAGAGCTGGAGCCTGAGCCAGGGTGGTGCAGGAGGGCAGCAGGGAAAGCGTTCCTCATTCAGAAGCAGGAGCACTGGGAAAGGTGCCAGGTAGACTTGATTAGGTTTGTGAGATTAATTAAAAGCAGACAGGTTCAGCGAATTGTGAAAAAGACAAATTAGCAAATTAGCAAATCAGGAAACCTATCTCCAGGAAAGGAATTAGAGACTTCGGCTGCTTTATCAGGGCAAATTTGCTCTTCAGAGCGTGGTTCTTTCGTGTTCCAGGGGTGGCAGAGCAGCTCCTCTGCCAGCCCTGGGGATCAGCAGGCACTTGCAGTGCAGCCCTTGCAGCCAAGGCTCCCGGTTCCCTGCTCAGGGGGCCGTGGATGTTGTGCTGCCCCAGGAGCTGCCTCTGCTGCTGGGTGACTGGAGAGAGGAATCCCCGGCCAGGGCAGCGCCAGGCAGGGCAGGTGAGGAGTGTTTGGGAAGGTCCCTGTGGTTTGCAAACACGTTTTGGGGTTTGTTTGGGGTTTCTGAGGAGTCCTGGGTGTGGTCCCAGTCAAGTGATAGGGAAGAGAAGGCTCCTGGGGTGGGAGAGCTGCGGGGTCTCGAGATCCCTCTGTCCTAAGGAGAAGCTGCAAATCAGCACAGCCAGGGCACAGGTGGTGTTAGAGGGCACCCAGTGTTAATCACAGCACAGCAAACACACAGATCTCAGCCTGTGTCCCATCCAGACATTGCCTTTATCCTGAAAACTTCACCCAAATGACCTGTGAGATAATAAATGTAATAAATATAATAAATACAGCCTGATACTGAAAACCTCTCACCACATCCAGCACCACTGACTTTACTACAAACTTCAGGATCACTGAACCACTTCCATTTGCAGATACAAAAGGGACCTCAGATCAGGTCAGCAAAAATGAGATTGCACTGCCAACAGAAGGCTAAAACTCAGCTTCAGGTGAGTGGAGGAACAGGAGCTGTAACTGTGTACATGATGGGTACATTTTATAGCCAAGCTCCTGACAAATCCTCCCCATTTCAGGTCCTTTAGGAAAATCCCTGACAGATCCACTGAGGGGTGTTGGCTAACTGGATGAGGCTCTGGGCAGAGCAGGAGCAGGGGAACATCAAATTTGTCTCATCCCAACAATAGCCAGTGAAAAAATGGTGTCGAGCCTGGAGCCACTGGGCTGCTCCATCTGCCAACAAAGGAGAGACCAGGAGGCTCCATCCCTTCCAAGGACAGGGCTGAGACAGAATTTCTGGACCTCACAGAGGGGCAGCAGCAGCAGAGGATGCCTTGGTGACTCACAGAGCACAGCTGGGTCAGACATGCCATCACAGTTCCCTTGCTGGAGATCAGTATTTCGAGGTGCAGCTCAGAGCTCTTCAGAGAACAATTCCAGCCCAAGCTCCATTTGGAGCCGTGGCCTTCGGGAAACTGAGAGGAGGAGTGGGATTCAGCAGAGAAGGGGTGTCAGACTCAGGGTTTGAGTTTGCAGGTTGCAGTCTGTCTGCTGGGATGTGATCATACCCATGTGGGCACAAAGAGAATCCATGAGCCCACCTTCTAGAGGCCTTTGGTAAGAGCTTCATAATGTAGTAAAAATGATAATGGCTGCTCAGTATTTATGGGATGACTTTCATCCAGGACCGTGATGTGTCCACACTGCTGAATGGTTGGGCTCTGAATTCAGAGTTTTTTCTGTCCTAATGCTCACAGATGTCCCATATTTGATATGGTGTCACATGTTAACCCAGCCAGGCTCCCGTTAACGAGACCAGTTAGCTTCAGCAGCAGCTCAGAACTCCTGCTGGACAAGCCAAGGGCGCTTCACTCAGGCCTGGCACGAGTCAGAGGAGAGGCTCAGGCTGAGGCAGGTTGGCACAGACACAGCTTTGGCTCAAGGCACGGCTGACAGCGGCAGGGAGGGCGAGCAGGGAGGCAGAGCTGCGAACTCCCCTGCTGGCCCAGCTCAGCAGCGCTGCCGGCCGAGCTGGGGGTGCTGAGGTGCTGCTCACACCCAGGGCTCTGTCCCCAGCAGCCCCTGTGCCTGAGCAGCGCCCCAGGGGTGCTTCCAGAGGGCTGCCCGAGCTGCTGAGCCTTGGAAACGGAGATGGGAGGCACAGGGCAGAGGAAGATGGTGCTCAGTTAAGACGTGAAGTGCTGTGTGTTTCAATAGACAGCTCAATTATTTAGTCTTTATTATTTCCTAGTTAATGTTTGGGGGTTTTTTATTTAAAATTGGTTGCTTGGACATTTTCCTGCCTTTCCATATAGAATCCAGCCACACTGAACTGTGTGCCCTGGCAGTGGAAGGGTCTGATGAGCATCACTGAGAGCCATATCACCAAAGTCAGGGGGAAGAGAACCTTCCACTGCTGCCTACAGCCCTGGGACCCGTGGAGAGAATGTCCATTTGTCCTCCAGCAGAAATCGAGTGCCCTCTGAGTGTCAGCTAAAGGATGAAGGTGAAATTCAAAAGTCAGGAGTGATTTAGTGACTCAGAGCCGTGTCCCTGGGGCTCAGGCTGCCCTCGGGGAGGGAGGAGGGGCTGGAGCCCCTGGGCTCACACACCTCTCTGAGAGATCCCTCTCATGAGTGGGAATGTGAGCTGAAAACCTGGCCTGACCCAGCTGAGTGGCAGTTTCTGGGCACAGAAGTGTTGTGTAGAGCAGGGGGGACACGAGGGGCCACTGGGTTTGTCCTGTGGGTCCCACTGGAACCCTGGGCTGCACACGGCTTGGGGTTGCTCAGTTGTGCTGGGGGTCCTGGTGAAGGCACCACCCCCCACTAAATGCACACTGGGAATGGAGAGACCAGGAGCTGTCTGCCAGAAATTCACTCAGAGATCCCCTGTGGCAGCACTGGTGTCACAGTCAGCAAAGGCTCTCACAGTCACGGGAGGGGTGCCTGAGAGCATCCCTGGAGGTCTCCAGTCCAGGCTCCTGCTCAGAGTGGGACACTCCCAGCTCCCTAGTGGGACACTAGGTGCAGTCTAATCCTACAAATGTCCCAGGACAGTCCCTCCTCACCTCCATGAGGCTCAGGGCCTCGCCCTCCTGCAGCAAGGAGGGTCCCCAGTGGATGAGCCTTTGACACCTGGCACTTGCCCTTTGTTGGATCGCTCAGCACTGGAGAGGAAGGATCAGCCCTGTCCTGTTTCAAGAGCCCTCCAAGCAGGCACAGCCTGCACTGGGCAGCCCTCACCTCCCCCTGGCCACCCCACACCAGCCCAGCTCCTCCCTTCCCTGGTGACCCTTCCCACCTTCCCAGCCCCCTGGCCACACTGCAGTTCCTGTGCCTCCCTCCCGAGCTGTGCCTCAGCCCAGGTGCCCCGAGTGCCCCTCGGCTCACTGGGTGTGAGGTGAGCCCTGCTGTGGGTTCGTGTTCCTGTCACTGTCACTGCTCCTGGCTCTGTCACTGGGGTGGGAATTCTGCCTGACCCCATCACGGTGAGAGCTGGGTCAGCAGGGAGGACAGCTGCCATGGGAAATCGCTGGATTGTGGCCTCCAGCACCCCAACATTTCCAGCTAAGAGGGTCAGGTGGGCAGAAATCCCCCCTGAATTCCCAGTGCTCTTCCGTGGGGTCCCTCCAGCAAGAGCTTCCCTTTGGCAAATGCTGCTTTTAGAGAAGGAGCCAAATGAGGAACAACTGGTTTGCAATTAAACTGCCTCTTAAAGGCTCTCTGTGGCCACTTAAATTCACTGCTCAGCTCAGTTACAAGACTGGGGACAGAGATTTGTGTCTTTAGGGCAGAAACACTCCTGGGTGAGTCAGAGCCCTTCTCCCCGGGCTCCTGTGGCCCCGGGCTGTGCTGGCCCTGCAAGACAGGGTGGGCCCTGGGGCTGGGGCACTCCAGGAATCACGAGGGATGAATTTCTGAGGCAATGAGACTTCCTGATACTCAGGAATGTGACACTGCTCATTGCTCTGTACTGTCATACTCTGGGAGCATTCTGAAGCTGTTGCTGAACTCAGGACTCTGCCCTGTGCCATGGCAGGGCTGGAACAAAACGACTTCAGGGCTGCTTCCAACCCAAACCACTCCGGGATTCTGTGCAGGGGAGGGAGAAACCAACAGGAGATGCCACCTGGGACACTCTGCCAAGGCCTGGGGCGTGCTGAGGCTCACATCCTGTGCATCCTTGGAAGATCTGCTCTGGCAGTGGCTGGGGCTGCCTGCTGTCCTGCTGGTCAGGACTCAGGATGAACCCGAATTCCAGCTCCAAAAGCCCTGCTTTTCATGGCATGGATTGTCCATCCCCCTTGGCAGGGTGGGGACAGGGATTCCCACGGGCTACACCTGGCTGGGGAAAATGCTGAAGAGAACCTTCAACCCACAAAACCCTTGAGAACCACAAGATCCTGAACACTTGTGGCCAGTCAGGTGCTGAGGGCTGTTTTCATGAGCAGCCACAGGTCAGCCCAGCTTTGCCCCTCACTGCCCCAGCCCAGCCCCACTCGTGCCCAGCACCACCCCAGATGCTCCTGCAGCCCTGGACAATGAGCTGGGACACTCTGAGGGTCCCCACCAGTTGTGTTCACACCCCTCCAGCCGCACCAGCAACCTGTGGTTGGTGCATCAGCTGCAGGAGCTGCACCCCTGGGCTCCATCACTGACCACCTCCATCACTGACCACCTCCATCATTCCCTCAGTCATTTCCATGGAATATCCCAAGCTGGAGGGACCTCACAGGGATCATCAAGCACTCAATTTTACTCCTTTAGAATAAAGCTGCAAGGGCCACGTGCCTCTAACAGGACATGGGCTATGGGATAAAAATGTTTTGAATCTTCAGAGAAGGAAAACCTCAAGATTTCCAAGAGCATGAAGTTCCCATTTGCCCCAGCAAGGTGAGGCAGTGACAGCTGAAGGGGACCAGGTAAATGTCACCCCTGACTGGATCTACATTAAAAGGTCCTCACAGGTTTTTCTGCAGGAGGAAGCTGCTGGGGGCTGAGAACAGGTTTTGAAGTCTCTCTCTGCCTCTTCCTAAGGGCCCAAGGCCACTGGGATGCTCAGCCAGCTGCCAGCATCTCCTGCTTCCCCCAGAAACATTTCTGAGGGGTAGACATGAAATTTAGTAACTTATGATGGGCAAAGCCATTCTTGCAGTTGCCAAATCATCTGCTTAGAGACAAGGGAGTGCTGGCTGGGGAGAGGCACCTGGTGACAGCCACAGTTATGGGCAGTGACTCGTCAGTGCCAGATCCTGAGGGATGATGAGAGGAGTGAGGCTGAATTTTTACTCCCTGTTTACACCAATGACCCCAAGCCTGACTCCTTTCTCCAGGCTAGTGACACACCAGAGGTTTTCAAGGCTTCATGGGGAGTGCTGCCCATGGAAGAGGAGAGCTTTTGGTGTTTCTCCACAGTTCATGGGTGGAAATGTCTCTCTGAGTGAGTTCCTCAGCCCCTGCACATGCATTACATCCTGGGAGTGATTTCTGGCTGTTTCCTGGGACACAAAATCTCTGGTGGCCTGCACTGACACAGCTCTGGCCATGGGCTGGATTTCCAGCTGGATTCTCCCAGGACAGCACCACAAAGCTCTGGACCCACCCATCCATCTCCACACCCTGCATGGACCTGTCTTCCACACCTCGATGCCCCCAACCCCAATGGCTCAGACATGTCCTGCTGTCCCTGGTATTGTCCACACCATCAGGGTATTTGGGATTAAAAAAACAGCTGGAGGTGTCTTTGGTGTCACCACCACCCCTTTTGCTTGGCCCTAAAAGGCCTTGGCATGTCCCATGACTGCTGCCCATGGGGCTGGGATGGCCACAGCCCCGCTGCCCACTCTGCTCCCATCCACACCACTCCTGCAGGGTCAGGAGGAGCAGCAGCCTGGTCTCCACGGCCTCACCACAGCTCCCCATCTCCTCCTCCTCTCTTAGCAGCAGTAACCAGACAGCCCAAGTGTTGGACACGTCTCTGAGGGAGCTTTGTTGGCCTCAGCTCCTCCTGTCAGCACTCACAGGCAGCATTTCGCTGACCTTTCCCCATCTGTGCCCCATTTGTTCCCTTGCACGGCTGTAATAGGATGGGAGCATGTGAAGAAGGGTTGGACCTGTGTCAAAATCCCTCCCCTGCTCGCTGGAGGTTCCATCCACAGTCTGAGCCACCCCTGGACCTCACTCGGAGCTGCCTGGCCGGGGACAGGGCGATGTCAGGGAGTTTCCAACAACCCAGCTGGGCTGAGACCTCCCCTTGGCTGCTCCATCCCGCTGCCAGCAGCGAGCTCTGGGTTTGCAGCACAGGGACCTTCCCTGCGCTGTGCCCGTGCCCAGAGCTGGGGCAGGACCCCCCTGCGGAGCTCCAGGGCTGCACCTGGGCTCTCCTCTCTCTGGACAATGTGACCTGATGGCCACGTCCTTCCCTGGCCCCCCAGTAAAACACAGCCACAAACCCTCAGCAGCTCCATCCCTTTGCCTTCATCCCCCGCGCTGTCACCGCTGCATTGTCTGGCTGCACCCTGGAGCAGCAGGGTTGTTCCAGCCACCCCCAAACCCATTTCCAAGGTGATCAGACCCTGTTCTCATCACACTTCTTTTCCTTGGACACACCCAGACACTTCCTCCCCACCACAGGAATAAACATTTTTCTCGTTTCTGTCCCACAGCAGAAAGGATCCGTTTTGATGTTGCTGCCAAAACGTTCCCTATCCAGCAGGAAAACACCCAGGAACGTTGTCCCAGCAGCACAGGGCACTGTCTGTCAGCATCCTCGGGGCCCTGCCACATGAACTGTGCCCCTGAAGGTCTCGAATTTAGCAGAGATGGGTTTAGCTGGGGATAAGGAGGCCCAGGGGAGCCCCAGTCCAGCCTGGCCTGGGGGTGCAGGGCACCGGCACAGGGGACCAGGCTGCTGCTGTGCCCCACCTTTGCTTCCCTTGCCCTGCTTTGGGCTGTGCTGAGCCCTGCAAGTGGGGCTCATCCCCCAAAGCCTGCTCTGTGCCTGCCTGAGATTGGAGGGTCAGGAAGACAATTGGAAAATGATGTTTTTTAAGAGCATAGATGACACCGTGCCAGAGCCCACTGCATAAACCTCATCTCCACAGAGCAGATACTGAAAGCCTTCAGTGGGACTGAAGGAGACCTTAATTTGTGTGCTCTGGGAGCTTTGTCTGTGCCTGAGCAGCCAGGGAGCCCTGGCCCAGATATTTCTGCCCTCCTGCTCCCTCAGCCTTCAAGAAACCTCCAAAACCCCACAGCATTTGCAACCTCAACCCCACATGGGGCACCTCCTCACGTCCCTTCAGCACAGCAGAGACTCTCTGGCACTTTGGCATTGCCAGAATCTACAAAAAACATGCGAAACCTGGATCTATGGATGAAATTCCATGGAGAGTGTGTTCGACTCCCTCCTTTCCCAGGGATGCTGCTTGCCATGCCCCTGCTGTCTGTGTCCTACATGCTCTGCATTGTTCCTTCGGGGTGGGCTCGGAGGGGTTTGGGAGAGGGCAGTGGGGCAGACACCTGTCTGCAGCGTTTGCTCCTGACCACAGGGACAGAGGACATTTTGCTCACGGGGACATTTTTGCTTCACAGGGGAAAATGAGACCTTTTGGTCGAGAAGGTTTCGGTTCCTCGCCCTGAGAGCTGAAACCCTCCTCGATTTGGGCACGAAATCCTGATTTCTGTCAAAGCCTGAGGCAGGTCGGGAGCTGGTGGGATGCTCAGAGCTGATGCCGTGGCCAGGTGTCCCTGCCCCACGCAGCTCCTGCCTTAGGGGCAGCCCTGGCATCCTGACCTGCTCCAGCACCCACCGTGTGCCCCGCGCCCGCACAGCGGTGCCCAGATGGGGGAGGAAAGGGCTGGGAGGAATCCAAGTGCTGCTGTCTCTATTTCAGGAGGCTCCCCTGCCCCGGGCTGAGGGCCTGAAGTTCGGCAGCCATGCTCAGGGCGAGGAAATAATTTAATTCTCCAGGAAAACCTGCTGTGATTTAGCCATTTCATGAACCTGCGGAGCTTTGAAACGCTTCCTGAGCGGGGACTTCTCATTGTGTTCGCAGTCTTTCTCCTCTGGAACGGCACATTTCCATTCCCAAAGTCCACGGTAATAAATGGATTATTAAAAAAAAAAAAAAAAAATTCGTCTTTTCCCTTCTGAATTCTAAATATTCCCAGACATGGCAGTCCATTCCCAAGTTCACTCCCACCTACTTCTTGCCATCTCCATGTTGGCACTGAAAGGATCGAATTCAGTAATAAAAAAAAGAGACTTTTCTGGAAAGGCGAGAATAACCCAAGAATCTCAGCAGCACCAAATTCCACCATCTCCCTCTTTTCCCTACGGATCACCAGGCTCTCAGCCCCTACCTGGCACATACAGAAACTTAACAAGAGATATTCCAACAAGCAATCCTACATAAAGACAGAAATAAACGGAAATATTCTGTTATGCAACTCGCTGTCTGCTGGATTTAAATGACCTGGAATATTTAATTCTGTATTTCTGGTTCGAAAGGGCTTCCAATTGCATTTTGTTACTGCATTTATTTGTATAGTGTTAGATTTATTTAAAATAAGTAACTCAGGTTACTTACCAGCCTCATTATAAGACACAACCAATTCTTTTAAAAATTATTTTTCTCGTTGGTGCCAGGAAATTAGCGGCATTTCCATAATTAAAATGAACAAAATCCACCTTTGAGCAATTCAATTTTACTAATGAATGTTTTCTCAGGTGCCATTTGCGTTATTTGCCGGACTAAATTCACATGACAGAACACAACAAAAGAAGGGAAAGAAGTCCAAAAAACGCAGCAACCAAACAGAAAATAGAATTACATTTTTTTTTTTAAAGGATCGATCGCAGTTTCGTGGGAAGGAAGAAAACCCCCGTGGCAGAGTCGTGCGAGAGACAAAATTCCCATTGCACAAGGAAATAAAACCGCATCCTTTCACATCTGAACCAAGAGCCCATCGCTACAGTGCCGAAAATGGAGAAATTAAGAGTGGTGGGGAAGCCTCCATTAGCGCAAAGGGAAACCCAGGCATGGCCCTTTCAGAATAACCCCCAAACTTTTCACTGATTTCATTAATTACAGGGCAAATCTGGAGAAATTAGGCTTCGACTCCACCATGCAGCCGTGGGCAGCTCCGCAGGGCGAGGGGTGCAAAGGAAGGAACACACAGTTCCCATAGCTAATAATTAATGAATTCATTAATCAATCATAGGGAGAGGAAGGGCGAGGGGAGGAAGGAATCTTACCACCAAATTGGGTAACCGGCTAAGACCTTTGTGCCATTGAAGAGAAAAGACAGAATTAGTCCAAGCAGGTGGTAATCCATTAGTCCAGGCTGGTGCAAGGGGGAAATCGCCGCGAAGTTTTCAGAAAAACATGAAGTGCCAGAATGAAGAATCCCCCTCCTCCCA
>VZTH01017553.1:212-22984 GCA_013397815.1 Aleadryas rufinucha | reverse complement strand
AAAAAAATAAAAAAAAAAAAGGGGGGGAGGGGGGGCAAAAAGAGTGAAGCCAAGTCCCTCGTGGCTCGGGTGACTTTGTGGCTTGTCAGAAACACACCTCTCCAAGCCTTTCCCCCGTAGATCATCCAAAAGCGTCTATTAAAAAGTGCAGGGCTCGGGGATGTCAGCAGGCGGCCAATCAGACCGCATGGCCCAAGGTGAGGGATGAGGCTCAGCCCAGGGCTGTCAATCACCCTCTCCTCCCCCTCCACCCCACAACTTTGTTCCGAGCCCTCGCTGCCACGGACAAACCCTCTGTGCACCACACTCCACTGGGGCACCGGGATCTGGGGGGAGGATTTTTAATTTTAAAAAATTTTTATAATTTTATTTTTTCCCCCCTAATTTCACCTGGAGCCCAGGATGTGCTGCCTCCGGATGCCAGGACTCGGCAAGGTAAGGATGAAGGGTGGCTGTGGTGAGGGGTGGCTGTGATCGAGCTTAATCTCACAGTGGGAGTGAGGCAGAACTTGCTCTTCAGATGGAGAGGGATGGGGGCACCGAGGGGCAGAAACCCCTCTGGATGTGGTGGAGTGGGCAAAAGTGGTGATAAAGTTGAAATGAAACCTGCAGTGCCCAGGTCTTTGGTGTGTGGGGGTGATGGATGGAGGGGGGAGCAGAGGCAGCCTGGGTTTCTGTTGAGGAAAAAATGCCATGTCATGGTGAGAGAGGAGCAGGCACAAGGGGACGTGTCCCACGGATGGATTGTGTGCAAAGTGCATCTCTGGACGCAGGAAGATGAATGTATTATCAAAACCCCCCACATGGAACAAAAAAAAACCCTAATCACTTCCATGATTTGCAAATAGACCCAACAAAGCTTTTCCTTAAAAATCCTTGTTATTGGGTGGAGAGCCTGTTTTAACTGGAGCTGTTGTGCAGTCCGAGGGGATGACTCGACAGAATGGGACAAAGCAATGGGAGAAGCCAAACAAAGTTGCTTTTGCTCCTAAAGCATCTCAGCAACCACAGCTCTGTTGCTGCCCTGGGGCTGCCCAGGGTGGAACCACCTCGAGATCAGGTGCTTTAGGAGCAGCCAACAAATCAGTTTATTTCAGAGCCATGGCAGTAATAGAGATTCCAGCTCCTGTCTTGGGCAGCTCAGTGCATCTCACGGTTTGAAAGCTCCAGACCTTCTCCTGATCTTGAGGCTCTGGGCTCAAACAAATCCCTCGTTGATGTCTGATTACACATTGGTACAGGGTGCCCAGAGCAGCTGTGGCTGCCCCTGGGTCCCTGGAAATGTCCAAGGCCAGGCTGGAGGGGCTTGGAGCAGCCTGGGATGGTGGAAGGTGTCTCTGCCCATGGCAGGGGTGGAATGAGATGATCTTTAAGGTCCCTTCCAACCCAAACCTTTCCACGATCCTGTGATGCACCTGCCTCTTGCTTCTGCTGTTCCTGATTCGCAGTTCTCCCTGCTTTTGGTGTGTTTGGATGCTGAGTTGGGGCAGGGCTGCTCTCAGGGCTGGTGGTTGTGTCCTGGCCATGCACACCCAAGGGAGGGCACTCAGCAGCTGCTCACATTTCCCTTCTCCATCACCCCCTGTGTCTGCTGTAAGGACTGAGAGGCCAAATTGCTCCAGGCTTACTCCAGTGGGTTTTCCAGCTGACTGTGACCCACCATAGGTATTAAATATTCTTGTTCTCTTGTGGGATTTCAAATGCCAAAGGGGATGTTGAGTGTAGTCTGTCCTGGCAAATCTTCCTGGAACCCAGATGGGTTTTACTGAACTCAGTTGCCTGGGTCTAAGAAAGCATCGATTGTCAAATGACATTTTGGATGGATTTGGCATGGATTTAATCTGCTCCAGTAAATTAAACACTATCAAGAAATCTTCCCCAGATCTCCAAATTTACTGCCCATGTTTTTAACCACGAAGATGGACCCTGATGTGGAGCTGGTCCGGCCAACCTACCCAGCCCTGAAGAGATTTTAGTCCCAGTTTGGGGTTGGTGTGGGACAGGAGCTATTCTTGATAAACCCTTAAGACATGACCCACCTGTTCTGGAGCTTAAGGGAGTTCAGCAGGATGGATGAAGGTGCCCCTGTCTGTGTCATTCCAGGGCCAGGGAATGGTGCCAGGCACTCTTCCCTTGCTGCCCAAGGACAGCCCTGGGCTGTGTGAAATGCACTGAGGTGCCTGTGAGCTGCTCTGGCCAAAGCACAACTGCAAGTGCTGCCAGGTTTGTATCGGTGGAGGTTTGGAGGCTGCACAAACAGAGCAAGGATTAAAAGCACCAAGGGACAGAATTTCTGTCATTAAAGAGTCACTGCCAGAGAGGCAGCAAATGGAGAGCCTGAAGTGAGATGTCTCAGGTGACACTGCAGGTGGCTGAGCCCAGGGGAGAGGACAAAAACCTCAGACACTGTAGAAATCCAGCTGGGGAAAGCCTTTGAAATCTGAATTGAGCTGTTGGCTGGAGACCATCATCAAGGTCTTGGTGGATCTGGCAGTGCTGGGTTAATGGTTGAGCTTGATGGTCTTAAAGGTTTTTCCAACCTTAGTGAGTCTATGGTGGCTGAGACTTTCCTGTCCATCAGACACCGGGGAACACACAATGCTCTTTATCCATTTCCTGGAACTGGGATTTATTGGCCAATAACGAGCTACAAAGTGCTTCCTCCACAGGAACCAGGAGGGAAAGGGACCCCAGACCCAAACTCAGAGGCTTTATTTGCTGCTGTGGTCGGGCAGGGATCTCGGTGTGCCTCGGGAAGGGCAGAGATACAAAGCTCCCACCCCACCCCTGTGCCCACCCAGCACCACAGGGACGTGGCCACGGGCAGCTTCTCAAAGATGCACAGGGAAGGGTTGATCCCAAGCACACTGAATTCATGGGAATGCTCTCCATGGCTCCGACAGGTGTCTGAGGAAGCTTCCGGAGTTTCTCGTTCCCCACTCCTTTAACTTCTCCATTCCACTGCTCTCTCTGCTCTGAACATCTGTTTGTCCCAGCATCGTAAGGAATTTGTGTTCTCCCACCTTTTGTGAGGAGATGGTGCTTGGAGTGTGTCTGGGATTGCTTTGGATTGGAGATCCTGGGGGCAGAAGGTCCTTCCTGTCCCTGACCTAACTACAAGAGACTCTTGGCTCTGAGTTTCTCCCAGAGAAATGAGCAGAAGAACAATGGCACTTCTCAGCTGTGTCCTTGGCTGTATCAGCCTCGATCCCCAAAGCCTCGGGATGGCAGGCACGGCTCCCCAGGGAGGAGGACCTGTCTCCCAGGGATGAAGACTCCATTGTCTGTGAAGGGAACAGACTCACTTTGACTCTTCTCTGCTGTGAAATGAAAATCTGATGCGGACATGCTAAAATTATCCTGGACATATTTCATGCTAGCCTGAACAAATATTTATAAGTTCTACAGCAAACATTAATTTTAAATGTAATTTCTAAGAGCAAATGACAGTTACCCAAAAGAGTACAATTTCAAAATTTCACTCATAGACACCTCCTTGTGCTGCTGAGTGACAGTTTTATTAACTGAGGGTCTTTTCAATCACATCACTCTGTCTCGTTTGGCAATATTGACTCTCATAGCCCAGTTTCAATATGCCTAGAAATGAAAGGAATTGAGGAAGTCAGAGGTTTGGCTGCTCAAGAAAAGCCCTGCTGCCTTCACAATGCCAGCACAGAGGTCCTTGTGTGTCATGGGACATTGTGGCACTGCAGACTCGGCACGGGAGGTGCCGAGGCATCCGAAGGGATCCTTTGGTTTATTCCAACAGCACTCCAGCAAAGGAGCACTGTGATCACACTGGAAATGTGCCTCTCCTCCCCCCTGGGCTCTAACTTTGCAACTTTGCCTTCTTTTAGCTTTTCTTCCTTTCTCCATCTGCATCTACGAGCAGGAAGAAACCAAGTGCCCGGGGAAGGTGATGGGACCGTGGAGTGTCCTGGATTTGTTCTCAGCACGGATTTCAGTGTGTGGAACCCTGAGGAGTGTGAGACTCCAGGAGCTCAGACCCCTCCTGCTGGAGTCACCCCACGCTCAGGGTGATGTGAAGAGGAGAACCCACACCTCACAGCCAAGGGCAGGAGATGGATGACGGGGATGAGCTCTCAGAGGGGGTTCAGACCCCTGGCTCAGAGTTTTGGGGATGGCAGGGGATGAACAAGGCCTGTGGTGCAGCACTAAGCAGTGAGAGGGGTCAGAGGGCTTCACCAGCAGGTCCACCCCAGGTCACAGGTGAAGGGTGGCATCAGCGGGTGCTAAAGGTGGAATTTCACTTCTGGGCATGGCCAGGAGCAGGAACTGGAGGTGGATCTCTTGGACAATGGTCTTTAAAGGGGTTTCAAGTCCTAAAACAAGCTGGGTTTGTTGGTTTGAAGACCTAAATTTTGGTCTTAGAGTCTAAAGTGGAGGTGAAATAGGACATTAGTACTCTGATGGCTCTAGTTATCAGTCCTAAAGTAAGTAAGTATAGAAAATCTGTGAAGAGCTGAGGAAATCCTTCCTCAAAGCCTGATGAACTGTCTGACTCCTTCCATCTTAAACTGCTGAAATCCTGAGTGTTTCTGAGATCTCTGTTTGCTGCTAACCTGCGACAGGTAACGTTAACATTCCCTCCAAACTTCCCTGTTCCTCGTTCTTCTCAAACCTCTCTCCTGGATCCCTGTGTTCCCTCTGGCTCTTGCAGGCTCTGCTCCTCTGCTGCTCCTGGCTCTTCTCTCTGGTGGGAATGATGGGAACTGGTGCCACCAGGGCTCACCCAGGCGGTGTTACCTGGACAGAGCCATCCTGAGATGCCCCCTGGGCAGGGCGGCCTCGGAGGGGCCTCGGGGGTGCTCATCCCTTTGTTGTGTATTCCCATGGATCTTCTCCCCCTGCTCCACACCAGCGGCTGGGGGGGCCCTGCTGCCATCCCACGTTCCTCATGCCCCAGTTTGCCCAGCACAGCTTCAGTGCCACCTCCCAGTAAGCCCAGAGCAAGGGCAGGGTGGGCACGAGGCTGCCCTTCGCCTCCCCCTGCGTGCACGTGGGGCGTGGGGCTCTCAGTGCCCACTGAGTGGGAAAAGCACCCACAGCTGTAGGAAAAGGGACCTTCCCCTGCTCAGCTGAGCACCAGCATGCAGCTTCTACTTCATGGGTTTTTTTCTGAATTTCCCCTTTGCCAAAGGTGAGGGTGGAAAGCAGAGGGAAGTCAGGCTTTAAAGGAGGGTCTGGTGGCTGCTGAGGTGAGGGCAATAAAAACCTCTGGGTTTAGCAAAGCCCTTTGCCACTGCTTTGAGTGTTTTAGAGTTAACTTTATGGCCCTTTTTTTCTGCAAATAGACTTCACTTCATTTATTTACAGAATATTCTAAGCTGATGACATAGAATTCCTCCACTTGGGATATTTTTTGTCTTCCAGTGATGGCAGAAACCCTTTTCGACCAATTTCCTGCAATATCCCAGTCTTGTGGCCAAGGCACCGGGATTTCTGGTTTGGTTTTTTGTTTTTTTTCCTTTAAAAAAGAAAAACAAAAGATATATTTTTGCTTAAAATTTGATTTTCTTTAAAAACAAAAGATATGTTTTTATTCAAACCAAAAGGTTGCATTTTAAAACATCGGCAGTGTAACCTGCTGTAGTAGCTGTTCCCAGATCCAAATCAAGGAACTTGTGTTGTGTTCTCAACTTTCCCAAGAGCTCCTCACACGATTTTGCTGGCCCAGGTTCTTTATCTGTCCCTGGATTTCTTTCTTGTAAACCTGGGGAATTCACATTTTCTGAGTGTATCCCATCAGCTCCTCCAGGAAGGAGCTGCCTCCCCCTCTGTGCAGCCCTGAGCTGGAACATCAAGGCACAGCCATGAATCACAGCTTTGGTAAATATTGAGCAGATGAACAGATGAGCAGAACTGGAAGCCCAGATTTCATATCTGAAGGGCAGAAAGAGGATAAATGGAGCTGCCCAAGGCTCTCCTCCTTCCTAGGCACAAATATCCTGCTCTGTGGCTGGGGGATCACAGGAAATGAGTGAGGTGGAAGTGCTGGTTCCTCCAGCACTGCCAGAAACCCTCCAAGGACACTTCACCTCAGTGCCTGGGTGCCCCTGAACTGGAGCAGTTACAGACTGTCAATAAAAACATCTTTCTTTTGCTGTCATCTACTTCAATTCCTTCTGCACCTCACACTTCAAACTCCATTAGATTTTCAGATCTTTCCTCTATTTTGCCACGGAGATGTTCAGGAAAAGAAAAATCCCCTAATGAAGGCCTGACACATGGGTTTTAGTGGCTATGGCAACGTGGAGCACAGAGAGAGAGCGACGAAACCCATCCCAAACTTCAGTAAATACAAGGAGTTTATTCTCTTGGACTGGCACAGATTGGCCTGAAATAGGGCTGGCATCATGTGGGGTCACTGCTCTGGGCTTGCAGAGCTTGGGATGCAGCTTTAAAGTGTTCTCTGGTCACCTTCTGCTCTTCTGTCCATGTCACCCCTGCTCCAAGTCATCCCTACTCCGATCTGAAGTGAAGGAAAATCCAAGTCTGCTCCAGTAGGACACTTTTCCCATCAGCTTAGTGGGAAAATTCTTTCCAGATGCCATTTAGGGCTCTGTTCAGTCTTCACCTGAGCCACTTAGGGCGCTCCAAGGCCTGCAGGA
This sequence comes from Aleadryas rufinucha, assembly GCA_013397815.1. NCBI lineage: Eukaryota > Metazoa > Chordata > Aves > Passeriformes > Aleadryas > Aleadryas rufinucha. Next base: position 16,352 of record VZTH01017553.1, on the reverse strand, counting down.
AAGGTCTCAGAAGGTTTTCTTGCACAAAGATGAGATGTTTTCATCAGTTTGAAGCAGTAGCTGGGGATACAGGGGAGGTGTGAGTGGGATGGGCAGAGCCCCAGCTGGCAGCGTGTGTGTGAGGGGTCTGTGGGTGAATGGCAGGGGGCAGGGCTGGGGGAGGGTGGGTGAGGATGTGCCAGAGGTGTGGAAGGTCTGGCTGGTGGGGGAGCAGCCTCAGGGATCTCCTGGGAGCAGCTCCATCACACAAAGCACTGTAAGGCCAGTTCCTGTTGTCCCTCTGGAGCTGGAAGTGAAGGGAAGTTTTCACCTCATGTCTGGGGCAGCCTGGATCCACGGGAGAGGCTGAGCTGCCTCTCAGGGCTGCAGTAAATCTGACTAATTGGACGAGCTGAGCACATGAAGAAACTACGCCCCAGGTCCTGGGCTTGTTGAAGGCAGCTCTGTCTACCTTGACATCTGCAGGAATGCATCCCAGGGATGGGGGAGGGATGGAGAGCAGTCAGAGCAGAGTCATTCCTCCCCTTCCTTCTCTCCTTCCCCAGGACTCCGGCCCAGCAGCATCCCAGAGATCGGTAAAAGAATGAGACCAGCTCTGTTTTGCTGCAGGCTGTGATTTTCCACGATGTTGTAGCTGGAAGTCGTGGGGCCCTGTGATGTGGGTGAGTGCCTGTGCTGCTGGAGGAAAAGGAGCTCCATGGATTTCCATCGGTGCTGTGCTTTCCCTGGGCTGTGGCTGGCTGTGAGTGCCCTGCAGCACTGCGAGGTTGGAGCCCTTCTCCTCGCTGGGCCCCTGGCCCTGCCCTGGCTGCTGTGCCCATGGGAAATGTTTCCATCTGCAATCACAGGGTGAGACTCAAAGAATGTCCTGAGCTGGACAGGACCCTCAAGGATCACCCAGTCCCACCCTGCCCTGCCCCAGACACCTCAACAACCCCACCCTGGGCATCCCTGGCAGCGCTGCCCAAACGCTCCTGGAGCTCTGGCAGCCTCGGGGCCGTGCCCATTCCCTGGGGAGCCTGGGCAGTGCCCAGCACCCTCTGGGGGAAGAACCTTTCCCTGATCTCCATCCCAAATCCCCCTGGCCCAGCTCCAGCCGTTCCCTGGGTCCTGACCCTGCTCACAGAGAGCAGAGATGGAGCCTCAGTCCCCAGAGCCCAGATCTGCTCCCACCCCAGCCCTGGCCATGCCCCTGGGGCGGTGTCACAGCCTGGCACAGGCAGCCCAGCTCAGGAGCAGCTCTAATCCGTGCTGTTTGCTTGTTTTCCCTGGCTCCAAGTCACTGCTCTCCTCATGCCACCGGTGCTGCCAGGCAGGGGTGGGTGACACAGACCACAAATCTCACGTGCTGGACTGTGCCCTGCTCTCCCAGAGGGTGTGAGGTGCTGGATGTGGCGTTGCTGTGCTTGCCCAGGACGGGCTGCCCAAGGGCAGGGGCTCTGCAGGTCCCCAGCAGCCCCTCCTGTGCCCCAGCACTTGGTGCACGAGGGGCTCTGCTCAGCCTTGGGGCTGCAGATTGGGGGTGCCAGGGCTGGACTGCCCCACGCCCCTCCTGAGACAGCCCAGCCTGGAGGGACCAGAGAATCCCCAGCTTTGCCTGAGCACTCTGGGGAACTGGAAGAAGATAAAATACCAGGTGGGGACAAAGCAGGACAGGAAAAATATCCTGATGGGAAGCTGGGCTGGGCTTTACTGAGCTGGGGCTGGGTTTGGACTGGGCTTTGCTGGGCTGGGGCTGAACTTTGCTGGTGCAGGGGATGAGAAAAGGCGAGGGCAGCTGGCTGGAGGCAGGCAGGAGGTCTGGAGCGGGGCCTGCAGAGCAGCCTGGTGGGGATTCAATCCGGGAAGTTTTAATGACACAACAACAACAACAACAAAAGAGGAAAGAGGGGAAAGGAAGAAAAGGCTCCTGCAGGGCTGGTTGCCACGGAGACCCCAAGGAAGTTTGAACCAGTCCTGCTCTTTTCACAGCCGCCTTTGAGCCAAGGAGGGAATTATGGCTGGCGATAAAAGGGGACATGTGGCCCTTTGCTCACAGGGACCGGCCTCTGCAGTTACGAGTCTTCAGCTCATTTTCTCTCTTGTCCCCTCCTGCAATTATACATTCGGATCTCAGAAAGAAAAAAAAAGGGGGAAAAAAAAAATCTAGGACAAGTTGTGCATCCTTTGCCCCGGGGACCCATCCCCACGGGGCAGATCTCTGCCTCTTCCAGCCCATTATTCCCCCCAGCACAACCCTCCTCCCCCAGCTCCTCTGCACTCGGGGAATGTTTCTGTGTTGAGAGCTGACAAACAGCTCACACTGTGTGTCCTCACACCAGCCCCAGCACCCAAACAGCCTCCACGAGGGAGGAGCTGAAGGCCTCTTCCAGGCAAGCTGGACACAGTTTTCTTGCTTGTCACAGCTCTTGGGTTTTCCAGAGGGATTTGGCTGACCAAGTGCCAGGAATTGAAGTGAAAGGGATAAATTCAGCTCTGTGCTGCCTCCCCCGATTTCTCCAGTGACAGTTGCATAACTCAAGCCCCAAAGTTGTGTCGTGGAGCTCAGACTGTGCCCTTGGGTCTTCCTCAGCTCGGGGTTAGAGCTGGGGGCTTGCTCTCGCAGTGGATGTGCTGCAGGAAGTCCTGCTCGGGCCCAGGGGTGTCACACACGAGGGACAAACAGGCAAAGGGAAGGACGAGGTGTCAGCCAGGGAAATGAGTCTCCTGCAGGGGTAGGACAGCACCGGGAGCACTGCACAGCACAGCTCGCCCCAGCCCTGGCCAGCTGGGCTCAGCTGGGTCAGCAGAGCCCAATTCTCCTTTGTCATGGATCCTTGGGGGTGTTCAGGTCTTCCTGGACCTTTGGGGGAGGGTTGTGGTGAGAGAGCACAGCTGGGATGTGGGGTGGTGACCGAGGCTGGGACCTGCCCCCGCTCCCTGCCCTTAGGACTTGGCTCCAGAGCCCCTTTCCCTCTCTTGTGCTGAGCTCAGGTATTGGATGCTCTGACCCTGGCAGAGGGACAGAGGGGGAGGCCAGGCCAGGGACCTGCTCTGGCTCTCACTTTCCACTGCTGAGAGCAGAGCCAGGCGCTGAGCGGGGCTGGAGGGTCTGAGTGCCACTGTAGGATCTGACTGTGCAGATCCCACTCTGTTCCCATCAGCCTGAGTTTCTTTTAAAACCTGGAACTGTGTTTGAAGGGATCTCGTTACCCAGAGNGGGCCCAGGGGTGTCACACACGAGGGACAAACAGGCAAAGGGAAGGACGAGGTGTCAGCCAGGGAAATGAGTCTCCTGCAGGGGTAGGACAGCACCGGGAGCACTGCACAGCACAGCTCGCCCCAGCCCTGGCCAGCTGGGCTCAGCTGGGTCAGCAGAGCCCAATTCTCCTTTGTCATGGATCCTTGGGGGTGTTCAGGTCTTCCTGGACCTTTGGGGGAGGGTTGTGGTGATAGAGCACAGCTGGGATTTGGGGTGGTGACCGAGGCTGGGACCTGCCCCCGCTCCCTGCCCTTAGGACTTGGCTCCAGAGCCCCTTTCCCTCTCTTGTGCTGAGCTCAGGTATTGGATGCTCTGACCCTGGCAGAGGGACAGAGGGGGAGGCCAGGCCAGGGACCTGCTCTGGCTCTCACTTTCTGCTGCTGAGAGCAGAGCCAGGCGCTGAGCGGGGCTGGAGGGTCTGAGTGCCACTGTAGGATCTGACTGTGCAGATCTCAGTCTGTTCCCATCAGCCTGAGTTTCTTTTAAAACCTGGAACTGTGTTTGAAGGGATCTCGTTACCCAGAGGGTCTGTGGGATCTCCATCCTTGCAGGTTCTGGAGTCTCGGGCAGACCAAACCGTGGTTTCCAGCCTGAGTCTTGCTTTGATGGGTTAGAGACCTCCAAAGGCTCCTTCCCACCAGCACTTCTACGAGAAGAAGATGCTGTATTGCTTTATAAATGTTAATTTAGTCCAGTTTTTGTGTGTGATAATAACACAAACCACCAAAACAGCCCAGAACACCTTCACAGGAACCCTCCCAGCGATGGCTGCAAAGCCAGGACCCGGCTCCCTCCTCCTCCCGGGCTCTGTGCAGAGGGTGAGGCAGTGACTCTGTGCATGGGGCAGGCAGAGTTAAACCCTCTGGAAAGCTGTCCTGAACGTGGGCACAGCCCTGGGATCCCAGCAGAAATGCACACACAGACCCTGCCAGCTCAGCAGGAGCTGAATGATGCCCGTCAGCCACCCCGTTCCCAGGGGAGAACCTCTCTGCTCAGGAAGAACTGACCTTTAATGAAGGCAGGTTAATATCTCTACATGAAGAGCAGCTGCATCAATGGACACTCAGTTGGACAAGTGTTTGCACACGGGTTTTTGCTGCCTTTGACAGATTTCTGTGTTCTGGGCAGTTGGATCTCCCGTTCCCACTGTGCTCCCTGGACACACAACCCTGCATCCCACCCTCCTCCCACCCAAACAGCCCTTATTCCTCAGCTCCTGCCGTGGTCCTGCTTTGCAGAGCAGCTGATCATTTCCAGGCTCTGTGCTTGGCACTTCTGCAGGGCTTTGCCTGCTGTCTTCAGACAAAAATAAAAGGAACTTGCACCCCTCAGAGTGTCTGAGCATCATCCTTCCCGTCATGTAGCTTGACAAGTGTGCCGCCCTTGGGGGACTCATTGCAGGGGAAGCTGGAACTTCATGGAGCTAAAAAGATACCAGAGCTTCACTTTTGATCCCTGTAAATCCACTTCCATTCCATACGAAGGCAAAAAAGCCAACTGGAGCATGCTCCAGTCAGCATGGCCCTCTCTGTGCCCATCCCAATGCTCCCAGTGCAGGGAGAGGTGAGGGCTCCTCACGTGAGGGATCCTCAGGTGAGGGATCCTCAGGCTCTCCTTGGTCACTGCTCTGGCTTGAATTTCTCTGTCCCTGTGTAGTCACAGACACATGTTCCCCCCTCGGGGTTACCCCCTCAGCTACCCTGGTGTCCTGTTTGTGGGGCTGAGTGCTGAATCACAGCTGTAAAAATAACCTTTACTGGGGGAAAATCTCTATTTACATCAGTGCCACCTTTATCCACGGCTCCATTTGTTTTATCATCACATTTTTGATGGAAAATGTGTTCAGGGGTGAGAGTTTCTGTGTTGGAGCAGGATCCCTGTCTCTGTGATCACGGGGGTGTGTGTTTGTGATTCAGAACTGGCATGGGCAGCATCTTGTGTCCTGCTCACAGTTTTGCAACCAGTGGCTGACTCTCAATACCTGAGTTTCCAAAAGACTGCCTTCATTTGACAGGAAGACTGTCCTAAAACGCGGTGAGGGTGGTGCAGTCCCTCCTGCTGAGCTGCAGAGCAGCTGCCTCCCCCCTGAGCTCCCCGGCCCGGGGAATAGCTCGGCTGGAGGGGAGCCCTGCCAGGAGAGCTCGGGGAGTGGGACACAAGTGCCATCCAGTGGGCCTGTGGCAGCTGCCCGGGCACCACAGAGTCACAGGGGGCTGGGTGGGCAGGGACCCTACAGACCATCCCATCTCCCATCCCATATCCCATCCCATCCCATATCCCATCCCATCCCATCCCATCCCATCCCATCCCACCCCTGCCATGGCAGGGACACCTCTCGCTATCCCAGGTGGTTCCAAGCCCTGTCCAGCCTGGCCTTGAACACTTCCAGGGATGGGGCAGCCACAGGTGCTCTGGGCAGCCTGTTCTGTGTCCATCTGTGGTGTGGGTTGAAGCCCTGGGTCACTGATTCTCCCCTGGTCCCCCCACAGACAAACCTGAGCTGTCCAGCAAAGCACAGGTACAGGTTCTGTCCCCAAAAACACCTTCCCCAAGGCACTGGGCTCCCGGCAGTGCCCATCACTGGGGTGTCCCAGCTCTGACCATGCAGGAGGTCAGTCAGCCTGGAAGAACCACACCTGAAGGAGAAGCCCATTGCATCCCACCTCCCCCAGCTCTGTGGGATGGGAGTGCTTTAGGTGACGGGGGGAAGCAGAACCCAAGTCACCTGTCAGGTGTGTGCTCAGTGCCGCTGCCGAGTGAGGGGGTCCCCGAGGGCAGACCCCCCTCACCCCGGGGGCTCAGGGTGCCTTGGGGAGAACAGGGCGGTGGGGTGAGCCGGGAGGGCCGGGAAGAGCAGCAAACACCTTTCCCAAGGCTTTGGAACGATTTCTCCGGGAGAAGCCGGCGATCCTCGGGGGCACAGTACCATCTGCTGGCAAGGCAGCGGCAGCGGAGCCGGGGATGGGCGCGGGGCAGCGCGGCCCGGAGCGAGAGCGGGGCCCGGAGTGAGAGCAGAGCCCGGAGCGAGAGCGGGGCCCGGAGTGAGAGCAGAGCCCGGCCCGGAGCGAGAGCAGAGCCCGGAGTGAGAGCGGGGCCCGGAGTGAGAGCAGAGCCCGGAGTGAGAGCAGAGCCCGGAGTGAGAGCAGAGCCCGGCCCGGAGTGAGAGCAGAGCCCGGCCCGGAGGGAGAGCGGGGCCCGGAGTGAGAGCAGAGCAGAGCCCGGAGTGAGAGCAGAGCCCCGAGTGAGAGCAGAGCAGAGCCCGGAGTGAGAGCAGAGCCCGGAGTGAGAGCAGAGCAGAGCCCGGAGTGAGAGCAGAGCCCGGAGTGAGAGCAGAGCCCGGAGCGAGAGCGGGGCCCGGCCCGGAGTGAGAGCAGGCCCCGGCCCAGAGTCAGAGTAAGGCCCGGTCCGGAGTCGGAGCAGGGCTCACCTTCGCTGTCAGTTCAGGCCAATTTAACCCCTCTCGGCTGCAAATTTAGACTTCAAATTCGATGCACCCCTGCAACGGGGAGATTTCCCCCTCGGACAGCTGGAGTGGCAAATTCAGGCTGTGATATTTCTCTATCTGCAGAAGGAAGGAAAGAAAATCCCCAAACAGAGCCCACTTTGCTAAATTTGCGTGGAAGGTTTATAATAATGTTTTCCTCGGTTTCTTACTAATCTGTACCTCTAATATTAATGTCTTCAGTCCCTAACCTCTTCTTTACCAGGTGTGCACTACATCAGCACTCTCTGCCTTCCCTCTCAGCCCCAATTTATTCCTGTTCTGTCCTTTTCTATTCCTCCCAGCACCGTGCTTCGCCTCTGAGTCTCCCAGGCTCTACCCCACTTCCATTTATTTGCCAAAGCAATAGCAGATGATCGATTTGAGGCTGTTTGTAGTTCATTCCTGCTCTCAGAACCCTCCAGTCTGGCATCCACATCCACTTTGTTTCCTGTTAATCACTTCCCTGCTCCTGAGCGTGGCTGTTTGTCCTCTCCGTGGCCGTTTCACAGAGCAGTGTCTGGAGGGTGCAGCTCATTGAAAAGGGAGCTCAGAGCACGTAGCCACTGGCCCACACGCTGTGGCCAGGAAACTGTGGTCGACAGCAAACCCAGAGGACTCAAAACACAGCTCCCGAAAGCATTCGTTAAGTGACGTGGGTTCAGAAATGATCCAGGACTTGGTCCCACTCTTGGAATGTGGTCCCACTGGTTGAGGATGGGGAAGGGGCAGGACAGGCCCTGCCTGGCTGCTCTCCTTGGGTTTTGTATTCCTAGACCTGACTCACCTACCAAAATGCACCTGACTGAGGAGGTGTGCGTTCAGTGCTTTGGAAATCACAATTTGTTCCTCCCTTCAAAGCCATCAGCCTGTCCCAGGGCAGCAGCTGGGGCTGCAGGCCCAGCTGGGTTCACTGGGGAAAGGACCCATCTGGACACCCTGGGGTTCAATTGGAGACACTTTGGGTGAGCTCAGCCCATGAGGGCCTGGCTGGCAGTGCAGGGCTCAGGCTGAGGGGGTTCTCATGCCCAGTCCCTGCTGTGGCTCAGGGTTTGGCCACCAGGACGCTTTTGGGACACGATGTCCTCGGGGGAAGCTCCTGAGGTGGTGGGAGCTCAGCTCCCAGCCCAGCACGGGCAGAGGGAGGGGGCTGCTCCCCACATCCCCTCTTACTCTGTGCCAAAGGCCAGGTATCCACCCAAACATCCCACCCAGAACCAGCTGGGGGCCCACAGAGCTCTCCATGGACAAGTTCAGATCATTTATTATGCAGAATTATGCAGAATATGGTGTCAAACAGTGGTCAGGACTGCAGCTGGGAGCAGAGGGGATGAAGAAAGGAAGGGGAGAGCGATTCCTCTTTAGGCAGCACTGAGCTCTCAGACTGGCTCAGTTTGTCCTTGATTCCCTTCTTGCAGCCCAGCAGCTCCACGTGGACTGAGTACTAACTGTGATCAATAGTCCCTCTCTATCCAGCCAAGAGACCTCCTTAGAGGCCTCTCTGAGCTGCTGGCCTTTTCCTCGGACCTCAGCAAGACTGACCAGGATGGGTGAGCTGCTCTCTGTTCTCCTGTTTTCTCCAGGGTTCAAGGACCATCCTGACCCTGCTCCTCAATCCTGTCCTGAGCAGTCACTTGAGAGTGGTTTGTGTTGGGAAGAACCTTTAAAGACCATCTATTTTCAACCTGCTGCAATGGGCAGGGTCATCTTCAACAAAACCAGGTGGCTCCAACCCTCGTCTGACCTGGCCTTGGACACTTCCAGGGCTGGGGCAGCCACAGCTTCTCTGGGCAGCCTGTGCCAGGGCCTCACCACCCTTGATTTTTCGTTCTATCTAGTCTGAATGCACCCTCTTTTGGTTTAGACCCATCACCCCTTGTCTGCCCACAAGAGGCCCTGCTGAGAGATGCAGCTCTGCAGTCTCTGTTGTCCCCTCATTTTGGCTCTTCATCATAGGACCAGAGAACGGTTTGGGTTCTTGAAAGTCATCAAGTTCCAACCCCATGCTGTGGGCAGGGACCTGTTCATGCCTCACTGTCATGTCATGTCCTGGGTGGCCCAAGACACGTTTTTGTCAGGACAAGTGACACCACCGTGGCTCACTTCAAAATATCCTGGGGAACATCTGATCCCTCCATCTCCCTGTCCTGCCTTGCAGCACAGGCAGGGACCTTTCACTGCCAAAGGAAGCTGGAAATCCAGGATTTCAATTTCCAACCTAAACCCAGTCCTGACTGGGTTTAGGTTGGAAATGCCCCTGTGGTGTGGTGCAGGTGGGTGTGTTCACAGTGCAGTCCATGGCACCCTCAGCTTTTGTTTTGGTGAGAGGCAGACCCTGGGCAACGTGTGTAGACTCTGAGTCTTGGACTTCAGGTCCTCTGGAGACTCCTGATGCTTCTCCTTTCATCTCTGTCCGCCTCACCCCACCTGACTCCTCAGCAGTGTCCCCTGCCCTGGCTGAGCTGCTCTCCACGGCACAAACAGGAACCTGGGGCTGCTTCCCATCCCCACTGGAGACTGTGGATCCAACCCTGACCAGACAAAGCTATAGCAGGAAATCCCCATCAGGGAGCGATGGGCTTTTCCAGAGGAGTCTCATCATGTTCCTCCTGCCTTTCATCTTCCCGAGGTTTGCGTGTTTCTGATCCATGACATGTCCCCCGCTTTCATTTTCGCCACCTTTGTAATTTGATTTTTCTTTTGATCTGTTTCACAATTTCCCCAATTTTCTGTTTAGATTTTGAAATTTGGCTCCTGCCCAGCAGCAACGCTGTGCAAAAGCAGATTCCTTGGGAAAATCACAGGAACAGAATGTGCACGTAACGAGACTTCTCCCGAAAAATTTCCCCAGACAGCAAGAATTTGCAGCTTCGGGACTTCCCCAGCCCAAGGTAGTGCTGATGGCTTTAGTAACAGTGGGGGTTTTTCCTTCCATAAATCTACATGGTTTCTCCTTCAGCTGCATGTGAACATTTGGCTTCTGTGACTTGGTGTCCCCTGCAGTCGCAGAGCTCCTGGTGACAACGTCCTGGCTGCGTGAAGGACGGCATCCAGTGGGGGGTTTTATTTAAAATGCCACCAGATGGCTTAACTTGATATCACAATAATTGTAAATTCCTGTCCACTCCCTATCAGTGTGAGAGGTCTGGACGAGCTCTGTTGTACCTGCTCTGTTGTCTCCCATCCAAATGGAGGGATCCCAACCCTGCAGCTCCTTCTCCAGATCTCTGGCTCTGACCCTGCTGCTGACTCTCCACACCTTTCCCAGTTCCATGGCACCCCTGGCTGAGCTGGGAGGTGGGAGGGGGCCTGACCTGTGCCTGGATCTCCACTAGAGCACCATGAAATCAGGCTGCTCACAGGCAACAGCTGCTGCTCCTTGCCATTCCCACTGGGATGAGCTGAGGAAAACCCCAAACCATCCAGGCACAGGGTCACTGAGTGCTGGTGAAGCTGCTTGGGTGGAGAAGCAGCAGTGCTCCAGAACATTCCCTGTGATGAGCTGAGGGTTGATTCCCTCCTCAGCCTCCAGCTGGTGGAATGAGCAGCACTGTCACAGGGTAATGCAGCACAGTGGGACACGGGGGGAGGGATCTGTCTCGTGTCTGTGATGGGAGCGTTGACACTGAGCTAATTCATCATCTCCTTATGGACAATGAGTTTCCAATACACAACAAGGGCTTAACTAAGCACAGCCTTCTCTAAAAATACCACCTCAAACCTTTCCTGGATGGTCATCAAGGAGAACAGGACATCAGGAGACCAAAATATGGAAAACAGAGAGAATATCAGCCATTGTGTTCTCCTTGCCAGTGAAGCCCCAGGAGAACCAGGGCAGGTGCTGGGAGCTGTGGTCAAGGGAACCAAAGGCACTGAGGGATGGGATGGCTGAAGGGGGGCTGGGGCCCCAGATGGGGTCTCTCAAAAGGGTGAATGCAATTCTTACTTGGGCTGGTTGTAATTCCTGACAGCCATGGAAAGGATTCTCCCAGCCTGGGCACTCCAGGCACACTCAGGGCACCCCATGGCCTGGAGCCACAGTCTGGGGCAGCCCAGGCGTGTCTCTCTCACTGCTGGGATAGAGAAGGAGCTCAGCAGAAGCAAGAGGATCATGTACTGGCCAAAGGTACCTCAGGAGAAGTCTTTGGGATCAGGCAATGCCATGTGACACCCCAGACTCCAAGGGTGTTGGGATAGCAGGGAATCCCTCAGGCCTTGCTCCTGAGTTTTGGTTTTTGTTGCCCTGTGTGGTGCCTGTGAAGGGCAGTGCCCAGGCAGGGCTGGCACGAGCTGCAGGGGCAGGAAGGAGATTATGAATTACTGCAGCAGATGTGACCTGTCCCTTGGGATGGACAAACTTCTACAACCACGACAGAAAATATTCTTTAGTTCTTGGGGATGGGACCTGTCAGCTCTGTGCTCCATGGGAGCCAAAAGAGAACTGCATCTGAATTAGAGGGGGTGGCTGGATGGTGGTGTCACTTCCCTGTCACCTCCTCCTCTCTGGGGTCTCGTTGGGCAGTCCCTGAGAAGGGGCTGGAAAGCCTTTTGCTGCCCATCCCAAAGCTCTCTTCTCCTCAGAAGGGAAGGGGCTTTTGTTTTGTGGGCTGTACAAACCCTGGTGATTCCATGGGGTCCTGGATGCCCTCTCTGGAGTGTGGGACCTGCTGCCAGGCTCTCTGAGCAGGACAGGGCTGTACGGACCAATTTACAACAGAGAAGAGGAGAGGGGTGGGTTTTGCAAAGCTCTGGGTGAGAAAATGTGAGTATTGTGCCCAATACATTTAATCAGTACCTGAGTATCAGACATTCCTGTGAAGTCAAATGCAGCATAAAAGAAACATTGAGTGGGAAATTTTCTTGGATTTGCATGAGTCCCTTAAAATGCCTTTTCTCCATAATCTCACAATATCTGCCTCTTTGTGGTGAATCAAATGAAGCCAGGTAGCAACTGAAATTGGATTAAAATGTCCTTGAAACAGCCTAGATAAAACCCTACGTGAACTGTGGGTGTGGAATCACTGCTGATACAGGTACCTGCCCAGATGGCCACGGCACAGTGAAGAGAGCACTGAGCAGCTGGCTCAGAACCGATCTGCTTTAGAAGAAACATGGCCATTGTGCCTTGGGAAATGCCCCTCAAACTGCTTTCAGACCAGCACAGATCAAATCAGCTCTGAAATAAAGTAACCGAACTGGAGAGGCATCTACAATGACGAGCCCTGGAGCACGACCCCAGGAACTGGGATGGAGGAACTTCCAGGACAGAAGACAACTGCTCTTCCTCCAGGCTCTCATGGGTTTTGCTGGCTTGGGAGCTCCATGGCAAAGCCTGAGCCTGGGCCTTGCACTGGGCAGTGGAACAGTGAGAGCAGCCTCCCCCATTCGGGGACCCCCCTCAGGTACTCAGGTACTCAGGTGCTCTTGCTGCCTTCCTATTTTCACCAGTTTGCCTTTCCCCTGATGTTATTATAGCCCTATTCTCCAAAGTCCTCAGCCCTGCCTCTGGCAAAGCCTTTTCCCTTCGTGCTGTTGAAACAAAGTCCTGAGCCAGCACAGAGCCACTCACATTCCTGCTCTCGGACTTGCTTCGTGCCCAGCTCCACCACCTTGTCCTCCTCCAGCTCTTCTGGTGTCTCTCCTGACATCTTCTTTTCTCCAGACACCAACTCATCTTCTCTTCATCCTCCTTCTGACCCAGCTCTTCACTGGCCAGCCATACTCCTGATGTTCATTGGATTTCCCCAAGAGCAGCTCCAGGACCGTGCTCCTCCCTCCTTGCTCGGACACCTCCCCTCCCACGCTGGGCTGTCTCACACCTCGTGCCAGGCAGGAATTACAGGGACAGGCCCTGCTACAGCAGCTGCCCAATAATCCAAGAAGGAAGAGAGGTGTGGGACAAGAAGAGCACTCACACTGTCCCACACATGTCCCTTGGACACCTCCTGCTGAAGCCTTGTCTCCACTGTCCTGCCATGAGCAGAGCAGGAGGCACAGCCAGGGCTGTCCTTCCTCAGCTCAACGCCTCTCCCAGGGCAGAAGGAGCCAGGACCAAGAAGGGCAGGTCACAGACCCCCTCCATGGCCTCAGGGTGTGCTCAGCTTGCCCAGCAGCTCAGCCCCTTCTGCTGGCAGCTCTTCAGAGCAGACATTGCCTCAGCTGGGCCGTGGTGGGCACAGCCAGCCCCAGCTGTAACCCCAGGGAGTGTGGCTGCTCCTCCACCTGCCCTATAGCTCCCACCTCCCCCCAGACACTTCCACACCGTTTGGAATTCCCTCCCTCACACCAGCCAGCAGGGAAAACGTGTCCTGCCAACCACAACTCTTCCAATATAAACAGATACTGCCAGAGGCGTGAAAATGTGGCCTCCAGACTGGATGGGAAGGCACCTTCCTCACACCAGAGACACTTCCCAGGAGGCACCAGAGAGGTGTCTGGGCCCTCTGCCCCACCCCTGCTGAACTGCCTGCCTCAGCAGCCCCCCATGAGCTGCTCTGTCCTTGGAATTCCCTGTCTGGGACTGAAGGGTTCAAACATCAGCACAGGATTGTCCTCTGCGGGCACTTCACCACCTGGGCCCTGGCCAGTCCCCTGCACCCTTCCTCAGCAGGTCTGGGTGGAGCAGCACAGCCCTGGGGGGTCCGGTGCTCTTTCCTTCCTCTGCGAGGCTTCATGGCTCTCCTGGGAATCTGTGAGTTGGGCAGAGCACTATTGGACTTCCAAGAATTTCCAGAACTACTGGAAGCCCCTCACCTGCCACAGCTTTGCCCAGGAGCCACCACCCCTCCCATTCCCTCTGGTCCCTTGGCAGAGGTGCTGCGGGAACTCTGCCCTGCCCAGCAGTGCTCCCTTCCCCAGGCAGGACGGGGAGAACACATCCAGGCAGCTCCCTGAGGTGCTGAGCACCCAGCAGGGGCTTAAGGGTGTCACAGCTTCTCCCAGAGTCTGAGAAAAGGGACCTGGGCTGCTCTAGAACCCAAAGGACTGGGACTGGGGTGCACCAGAGCACACAGATCTGGAGAGCAAGTCCCAGCAGAACTGCAGAGGTGGCACTGTGACCTTCCTTGCCAAAGACATCGAGGCATGGATGTGACACTGGGGACCATGGCATGGTGCTCTCCATGAAGTGGTTCCACTCTCAGAGCTGGGGGCAGGGGGCTGCTCTCTTCCTGAGCTGCTCCCGGGATCTGGCTGGGGACATCCTGGTACCGTGGCTGAAAAATATTCACAGATGTACAAATGCATTCCCTGAGGTACTCTCAGAAAATGCTGATGTCCATAATTCTTTGATGCCCAGGCTTGTGTCCTCTGCATAATGCTGTGGTAGCAAGAAGTGAGTCAAAAAATGAGAGGGTTATCAACAGCAAACCCCTCTCCCAGTCGTTCCTGTACAGTTTGCTGGAAAATGTGGATGTTTCATCCGTGGCAGTGTCCAAGGCCAGGTTGGACGGGGCTTGGAGCAACCTGGGATAGTGGGAGGTGTCCCTGCCTGTGGCAGGGGGGTGGATGAGGTGGTCTGTAAGGTCCTTTCCAACCCAAACCATTCTGTGATTCTTTGGAAAATGGCATCAAAAGTGTTTCTTGTGCCAACACCTCTGAACGGGGGTGACAAAATCAGCAAGTCTCTGTCTCACCTGATGAGCCCTGCCAAGAGCAGGAGAGGAGAAGAGCTTTTCAGAGGGGCAGGGAGGTGGAACTTTGCTGCTCTTTGAATATTTGGGCAACAAGGTTGAGCTGAGGCTGCAGGTGAGCAGTTCATGGGGAGTCAGCAGGGTCCTAGGACAGCGCTGGGTGTTGGGGAGATTTGAGAGGGCTGAGACAGTTACACTGCCCTTCTTCACCCCATTTTTCATGGTATCTGATACTCCCATCTCACCCCCTTCATGAAGCCACAGACTTGTGTGACACTCAGCCACGTACTTTCCTCTGCTTCCCTTCCTAAGCCCTGCTCAACCTCCTGTGCCACCAGGGCCAGGGGGCACAGCCCAGCTCAGGACAGGGCACGGGAGGAGAGCAGGGCTTCCTCTTCCTGCTGTAGTAGGACTGGTGTGAGGTGGTGACTGCTCCTCTCATCCCTACTGACCTCAAATCCCGCTCCTAAAATCCCCAGTCCCTGAGAGCCCATCTCTGCCAGCCTGGCAGGGACAGGGCTGAGGGATGCTCTGCCCTGGGGAAGGGCCAGAAGGGAAACAAAAAGGACAAGCCCAGGTACAGACTGGAGAACAGCACTGGTCCCAGTAGCACAGAGCAGGCCTTTACCCTCTCCATCCCGAGACACCCGAGGATCCTGCTGGGATTCTTTGTCTCTAGGAAGTGCTGGGGTTCTCAGCCTCACACACCCCTGTGCTGTTTGCAAAGCACCTCCCGGATGCCCGGCCTTTGGAGGAGGGTGGGACGAGCAGCAGGGCACCCCCAGCTCGGCACAGAGCCCTTCATCCATCGCCTGGGGGGGCTGGCTTCACAGCCAGCCTTCTGGGCTGTCCAGACCCTTCCACACGTGTGGCTCCACGTTCCTGGGGTTTTGTAGGAGTGTTCTCAGAGGGCAGGCATTGCCCCTTTATCCCAACAGCCACTCCTGGCTTCTGGAAATTTGCTTCTGAGCTCCTCTGTGAAAGTTTGTGTAATTGCACTTGGGAGGGTCAGGCTGGGTGTTAAAACCCCTTCCCCTGGAGGGTTGTGCATCTGTAGGATGAGCGCCCAGAGAGGTGTGGGGATGGGCATCCTCGGGGTCTGCAGGACTTGGCTGGACAAAGCCACAGCCATCCTTGTCTAGATCTGACAGCAGCCTGTCTCGGGATGGGAGGGTTGTCTGGACACCTCCTGAAGTTCCTTCCCCCCAACATTTCTGGGAGATGTCACCTGTGCAGGGCATGTTTGGTTACTCGTGTCTGTGGGAGCTGCTCCGTGCCCCGGGGACGTGTGGGGATCTACATCCATGACCAGCAGAGCAGTGAGCCCGAGCAGAAGGAGGGATGTGCTGGGGGGGCTGGGTGCCCCAGCAGGTGCCTCTTCACCTCTTCCCTGACCCTTCCCTGCACGAACAACTGCCCGAAGGCAGTGCCGAGGCTTGGAAACGGGATGTTCCCCCGCTGCTCCCACAGCTGTCGTTCCATGGGGCACTGCCGGGCATCCCGGAGCCTGGTGCTGAGCCCCGCTGTGTCCCGCCGAGGTCTGGGAGTGCAGAGCCCCGAGGGTCGCCTTGGGATCCTGCGGGGAAGGAGGCACCGAGCGGGGATGGAGGGACCCCACGGGGATGGAGAGATCCCATGGGGATGGAGAGATCCCGCGGGGATGGAGGGATCCCGCGGGGATGGAGGGATCCCATGGGGATGGAGTGATCCCGCGGGGATGGAGGGATCCCATGGGGATGGAGGGATCCCGCGGGGATGGAGGGATCCCATGGGGATGGAGGGATCCC
>VZTH01017552.1:178109-383712 GCA_013397815.1 Aleadryas rufinucha | reverse complement strand
CAGCGCTGCGAGGAGCCGCGGGCGGCCCGCACTGCCCGCCCTGCCAGCCGAGTGTGCTTAAGCCGGGAGGTGACCGCTCGCGTCCTGTGTCTGGCCGTGCTGCTGAAAGAGCCTGACCCGGTGTCTGGCTGGGATGCGGTAGGAGAGATTCGCGAAATCGGAGATGTAAGAAATGAGAAGTTTTTGCATAATTTGCATTTGAGGTATCGCATCTCGCTGCGGAGTGAAGCCTTCGAGCTTCACTCGACTCTGTTACGCTCGCGTAATGGGAAAAGTATGAAGTGCTTCTGATTATCGTGCTTCCTAGGAGCTGCGATACCTGCTGCACTGGGGGGGATGTGGAAGAGATTGTGCTCGTTCAAAAGTCTAGAAAGAAAAATGTAACTTTACAACAGTGCAAATTATGCAAATAAAAGTATGGGGGAAAAATCAGCCCAGATTCATTTCTAAAGAATTGTAAAATCTTTCATTTAAAGCTTAGTATAATCTTTGACATTTATGTGGGCACCTGAAAAAAAACCAGCCCTAAAGCAGAGCTTTGGTATGGAAGTACAGTGCTGCTGCGAGCAGACACACTCCTGTCTGCTTCTTATTTAAAGTGCCAGCTCCTTCTTTTTTGTATACCTAATACACGATACGCATGGAATATACAGCTGTGTCACAAAGTTATTCTGTATTCTTAAAGCTTAATATAATCAAATTCATTGCCTAAAGATGGTGTAGTTGAAGATTTGATCCTTTTTCACTGAAGTGGAAATACTTTCAGTAATTGAAAGCAGATTCATGTCTGGAGTTGTACAAGCCAAGGTTTTCATTTTTAAAATAAACCTTTTGTTCTTCAGCTTTAAATATTTCAGTGAGCCATCCGGAGACCTCTGTTAATTGCTAGAGTAGACTTTAAGGAAGGATTGGGGGAAAAAAAAACCTGAGAAAGGTATGTCAGCAATTAAATTTACTTAAAATAGTAATGTTTGTATTCCAGTGCATGAACATACCATTGCAGCTTTTGTGCACACTACATTTTAGTTTTCTTGTTCATCCACGTGAATCTGAATTTGAACTACCCATCTGTCTGCGGAGTGTTTTATTTTAAACTATCTTCGCTTATTTTCACCTTTCTTAGCCCATTTGTCGTTTTGGGTTTTTTTAACAGTTTATTAAACAAAACAATCTGAACTTTGAAGATTTGGGGAAATACCGGTCTGCTGCAGTAAACAAACCTGACACTTTGTAGTGATAGCTGCCCTTTGTTAACTTTGTGTCTGTGTTCTGGCTGATCCTGTGGAAAGCTTTCAAAACCCTTGCCTTCCAGTATTTTAGCAATGGAGAAAGAAACTTAGGATGTGAACTACCAAACTCCCAGACAAAGACTGAGCTGCTCTGGAGCTGCTTGTTAGCAGCTTTGAAGGTAGAGAACAATGGAGGGAGAGGAAGGGAAGTACCTCCTCTCCCCTAAGATCTCTGATCCACAGAGTAAATTCACTGAAAATGTGTAGAAAAGTTACTGAAGATGGCAAGAGTCCCCTATCCGTTGCAAAGTGTGTTAATTTCTTAATAAGACACAAGGATCTAATTGCCTGATGTTAAGTATAGCCTATCATTAAGATAAGAATTTGTAATTTGCATAATGGCACTAAACAGGCCGGGTTTATTCTCATGAACTTCTAGATGATGTGCACGCAGCTGGTGAAGTGCATTTTTCCTTCTTTCAAAAGGTAAATCAGAAGATTTAAATCAGATAAATCAGAATGTATCCTCAGTAAGTTCAGGCGGAAGTATTTGTGTAAAACCTGGGAAGGGGAAAGTGCTCAAACAAGAACAGAAAAAATGTAGCTTAGCATTTTTTTCATCCATCAGATTGGGGTTCAAAACTGTCAAGCAGTTCAGTAACTACAAATGAGATGTTACAAAATTTTTTGATTAATTGCTCTGCAATCCTGTGTGGAGAGTGGCCTCATATTTCACAGTATAAGGGGTTTTTTTCTTTCAAGGAATTATAAAAGGGTGTGTTACAGTTTAGCAATAAGCCTACAGCAGTAGGACCTTTAAAAAATATTTAATGTTTAGATGGCTTTGGCTTGTCGTTTTTACTTTCTAACCGTTCTGTAGTAGAATTGAGAACACAAGAAGTTACGTGTTCCATGCAGTATGGGGTATATTTTTTTCTGTTGGAAGAAAAGCAGCTGATGTGGTAGCTGTCAAAAAAAATTGATAATTGATGCAATAAAAAAAATATAAAATGTCATGTCAGATGTGTGTTCATTTTAAAGGTCCACAATAAGAGTGCTGCCATACACCCATCAGCTTTGAAGTCTGATTTTTTAAGTTACAGATAGCAAGTTAGAGGATGAACATTGAAATTAACTTGTCTAATAATGGCAAATTGTAGTACTGAAGAGTTTATCCTTTGGCTGGGGAGATATGGAAATATCTGTAAATATCAGTGTATGATGCAAATGGACCCAACTTAAGGAATTTGTCTTGAGCTGTATTCTTTCATTTCTAATGTGCATCTGTGAAGATTTAACATGACTTTTCAAATTACCAAAATGGTCTGATAAGCAATTGTGAGATCAGACACTATAATTTTGCTTCCTATAACTTGTATTGCTTCCCAATTCACTTGTTGAAATAAACAAGGAAAAATAAAAGGTCGTAATATGTACACTTCATACAACATAGACATTTGAGTGATGATATCAGAAAATAGGACTTCACTGTGTTGTTGTCCAAAATCAGAAAAGACATTAGTTTTCCTATCCTTTCTGCATGTCTGTCATGCAAAAAGATCTTATTGCTGGTTATATGCATTCTAAATATGTCTATAGGCTTCGCTCTGTGTGGGTTTGAAGGACTTTCTCCAGAGGTAGTTACAGATTTATGCATTTCAGAATAGCAAGAGGGCTTTTGTATGTTCAGTGATGTATGGAGGGTGATGCTGTGTGCTGGTGACCTCACTAATGGTCTGAAGATGTATATATCTTTTTAGGTTTGAAGATTTTTATACAAAACAAGAAATCAGGATGAAATAAAGCAACTGTACAAAAAAAATGTTTCTGTAGTTTTCCAGCTAAGTTAACCTTTTTAAATGGAAGGGACAAGTGAAAAAAATGGCACTTGTGTTCTTTTAAAAAACATCACCCACGTTAAAAACTCTGAACAGAATAGGTAGGTGGCTGAAATACTCTGAAAGAGTAGAAAATAGTCATTCATCCTCTTTGTCTAAGATTAAGGAATTCAAAGTACAATTATTCATGAAAACTTCAGGACTCACTCAAGGTAACAACAAGGTGTGTAGTCTTCTTTTGAGATTGACTAGGGCCACCATTCTTTTTCAAGCTTGAAATGAAATAATTGTTTTGTGTAAACTGCTATAAAGTAGATTGTTTTTGAAGCAAGTCCTTTAGACTTAAGAAAAAGGTGAAGTTCTCTTGTCTGGAAGCAGTATATCATTCTAGCTCAGAGTGAAAGGCTTATTTATGGCTTATATACGGCAGAAAGGACTTTGCATAGCTTTGGTATATGAATCACTGCAAACTTCATGTTTTTGATACTGTAATCACTTATTTTTGTATTTAATACATGAAGGTACCTTTACAGGAGGTTTAACTTCTGGTGTATTCATAATTCGGGAGTTGAGTCTGCATTAAGAAGTGTTACAGCAAAAGATTAAGCCAAATACCTGAACATGTTGAAATTTGCACAAACCACATCTACAACTCAAAGTAATGGTGGCCTGACAAAATGGCAGAGGTGGACTTGCTGTAGTTGCTGAAGAACTGCGTTATGATAAAACTGATTAAATACGTGTGGGAGGGTTTCTGCATACTTTATTTTCTGTGGCAAAGGAACAGCAATTTTTACAGTAGCAGTGAGCTAACATATCTGGTATCACATCAACAGTGAGTTGTGTTTTTATCTTTCTGATACAACTTGCTATTCTGCTGCTTTCTTGCTTTTGAAGGGGATTCAGACCTATACAGCAGTATTTCTAAGATGATTAAAAGAAAAACAGATTTAGAAGAAAAAAATTAATCTAAAATAAGATCTCTTGCATCTCTGCATAACTAACATCCAGCTGCTTTACCAGCTTTTTTATTCTTTTTATTCTGTTTCAGTTGTTATTAGCCCGAGAGCTATTGACATGGGGCTTTTTTTTCTTGGTAACAAGAAGAATTAGTGTCCTGGACAGTTATTTGGAATGCAAAAGTATATATTAATCAAAACTTAAAAAAAAAAAAGGCAACCGCTATTTTATGATGATATTATTTGGTTGGTTTTCGTAATTGTATAAATCATAAAAAAGCACTACCTTAAGCTTTCAAGTTGTCATAACTGCCAAACTAATTTTTAAACGGCTTTAATTTTCACCTCTAGTATAGTTGCTGACCACACACAAAGGAAAAAAAAGAATGGAAATGGTTTTTTAGAGCAACTTTTGGTTTAATCATACAGACCTTCTTTTTCATAAAACATTATTGTACTCTTGTATGAAATATAACCAGTTTCAAATCTGCAGAAATTTCAGAGTTGTTAATTTTTGCAGAACATTTTTCCTCTTAAGTCAGAAACTGCATTAAAGGGAACACTGTTGTCCAGGGAGTTGTAAAAAGTAGCCTGGAAAGCCTCTCATGTTCTTTCTTTTAAATAGAACAGAATTGCCTTACATAGCAAAGTTAACTTTGTTAACCTTTTATAATTATTTAACCATTATTTCATTTTACCCCCTGCTTAAACATTGTACATTAATGTAATAGACACCTGGCTGTGCTCTTAAAAGTTTATTTGTCTTTCAATTCCTGTGATAGTAGGGGGCAGTATATCTCCTTAATTATCTTTGTTCAGGGAAATGTTGAAAGGCCAGGGTAGTTAAACAAGGCCATTTGGATTTGCAGTAAGGTCGAAGTCAGATGCAAGGAAAGTGGTTAAATGCATTATCATCTTATTGAGCACATCATCAGTAAAGTGACCTTGATGGAGGTGGAAAAAGCCATTTGGCTATTTTATGACAGCCACCTCTCTGCTGGCTTTATCCCTGCCAGAGTGTACTTCAAATAGCTTTATCACAGTCTTCTCTTGTTGCTTTGAAATCTGATTTTTCTTAATTACAGATAACGAGTTAGAGGCTGAACAATGAAATGAACTGTTCTAATAATGGCAAACTTTAGTACTGAAGAGTTTATCCTTTGGCTTGGGAGAGCTAGAAATATCTCTGAATTGACTATTAAGGTGACCTTTATGTTAATTATTATATACCTGCCTTTAAGGATTTCATTGATAATCATTGGTTTTAATTCATTAATGCTTTTAAAACTGTTTTTTAAGGTACTATGAGGACAGACAAGGCAACTTCCAGCCTTAGCAGCATGGATGTTATTTGTTTAAATGTGTGTGTATTTATGTATTTATAAAGATACTCAAACCCTGGGAGGCCTGTGGCTAAACTGGAAACAAATAATTTAGAAAATATATAATTAATGGTTAAATTTCTATCTTACTTGTGTTTTGTAATGGTAGTCAGTATTGATGTCTTAAAAGCTTATAAAAGTATAATTCTAGCTGTTGCATGTTAATATAAGTATTTAATCAAAATACTCTCAACTGTCCATCTTCCCCTTTCCTTTTTACTGTCTTTTCTCATTCAAGAAAGATTTCTTTCAGTTGTGTAAAACTACATTGATTTCAAATGAACAGGGTAATTTTCAATTTTTGGCTTTTAAAATTGCTTAGTGCTATTTTTTTTTCTTTTTATAGTGCTCCCTGTCTAGGCAGTGGTATAATTGTTAAGAGAATTTTAAAACAAATGCACAAAATAAAAGGAAAGACAATAACAGGAAATCTGGATCCAAATTTGACCACCTGAAGGTATAGGTTAATTGACTGAGACTCACAGCAGAGTATTAAAAATTATTGGAGACTAGAGGGAATGATTTATAAGAAAAGGTGAAAAGAAAGAAAAAAACAATGTAGCATAGTCATATGGAAGAACCACCTGTAACACTTTTAAAGACCTTATGGACTCAGATAATGTATCTAGAGGCAGTAACATGAATCAAGGACCGAAAAAGTGAGCTGCATATCAAGACACATTTTGTAACGCTAACATCCTAGAGGCTATGGAAAAATATCTCAGCACAGTTCATAGAAGTTCCATTTTTTGAAGGACAAGTATTTACTTGTTTTGTGGTAGTGTGTTGAGTGGCTGTTACACCTTTTGTTCCTAAGCTTTGATTATACGTTGCCATTTTGAAGGGAGATGATTTTAACTTCCACTTTGCAACCTATGAGCTCCTTTTCTTCAACATATAGATGATCTCCTAAGAAGAGAGCAGGATTCTTCTTCCTGGAAAGCTTCTTATAGTTGTCTCCTCACCAGTTGTATAGCAATAAGAAAGCACGTTACCCTTGGGTTTGCAGTATTTTTCTGGGGCACGTTACTTGGGGCAGTTAAGATTTTAAAGTTGCCAGTTGCCAGCAATGTTTTGGTGTGGTCTTTAGCACAGGGTTGTAGAGCCAGTGTGTGTGTTAGGTCCACTCAAGCTGAAGCATCATCGTCCAGATGGAGAGACAATCTCCCCATTCACTCATGCCAAGTTCCCCTTGTTCCTCACAGGCTTGCCTATTGATCTGCTCACCTATATGATAGAAGTACCCTTTGCCTTCGTAGTCTAAAGAATTTTCTTACATTTTTCTTCCTGTTTAATTATTCTTGCTTCCTCCTCAGCTCTCTACTTGTACTTGTCAATCATGTTCTGCCATAAAGCAGGAGGATTATCTGTATGCGTGTGTTTCCATATGCCCAACCAGAAGACAAACCTTTTGAAGGCAGACACATAGAGTCAGAGTTTGAAAATGTAATTCTGTCAAACTGTCTTATTCATCAGATGACTTCAGGAATGTTGCCACACAGATAGGCCTATCCATTGTCTTGTAATGATACTGAAGCTTAGGATCTCTCCTACCAAGCAAGAGACAAGCAGTAAGCTGATAGATCTTGGGCTGAAGAGGATCTCACTGTCCCTTGACAAGTATGCTGAAAGCACTGACAATATTGAAGTCTTTTTTGTAGACTGGAAGTACCTCAAAGAACTTTTCTTTTCCTACCCTGTCTTCTTTTTCTGTTGCCCCTCCATGGACAATTTTGGTTTATGGAGCTGTGCACGTATTTTATTGCCAAGAGAGTTTCTTTTCAACAGCTGTCCTTTCTCCAAAGGATACAGTAAGGTTCATGACATTGAATGGGTATCTGCAGAGCATTTCAGACAGTCTTACTCTGCAAACCCTGCTACTCCTTATTTGTATGAGAACCCAGTGTTTACCACCCTCTTTTTCCCCTGAAGTCAAGGAATCTTAAACAGACTTTTCAGTCAGTGGGTTCCTCTCTGGATGTAAAACCTTCTCCCCTGATGATTTTTCTATCAGTGGCATTTGGATAGTATTGCAGGTTATTCCTCAGCAGTTCTGCCAGCATTTCACAGAAGAGACCTGTACATTATTCATCAATTCCCTTTTCTCATTTCTGCCCTCCAGCTTTTACATTACCCCCTCATCCTAGTCCTTTCTACCTAATCCTAATTTACTGCTGATCAGAGCCATGGCAGCAGAACCAGTTAGTTAAGGTGAAAAAAGAAGAATAAAAATAAAAGCCTACATCAGACAAAGTTATGTTTTTGCCTTTGAGGCAATTGGTTTTGCTTGCAGTGATTTTGGTGACACCAGGCAGAGCTGAACATTCTTCACTGCGCTTGTATATTGTCTGCTTTTGTTTCCTGTAGTGCAACTGTACCTCATAAAATAGCGGGTAACAAATTGTTCATTCTGAATGTTTGGTTTTGCTTTGCAGTATACAACAGAGCTTGTGCTAGAGTCTGTTCTTTGATTATTTTTTCCTGTCCTTTTGTGGGTATTTTTTCTGTGTGTGGAGTTTTCATATGTGTTCTTGAGGCAAATGTGGTCAGTATGCAATAGAGTACATGGGGATCTTTATGAAGAAACAGAAAATGTAGAGTCCCATAGCAAACTGAATTACCTTTGTTCCATGAAAGTAGGTTTATTTTGTATAGTCTGTATAGAAATTATAACCTTTTTTAACATAATTTGTAGACTGAGCTGCGTTAGTCTGAAACAGCATATGCGTGCATGTGTATAGTTTGAATTTTAGCCAAGGGAAGGAGTCCCCTACACTCAGCGGGCTGATGTTCCACTTGTGTTCATGGCTATAACACAACACCTCTTTAACATTCTACCTGAGCGTTGAAATGGAACAGGCCATGGATGTTGATAAACCCAGAAGTCTGGCAAAGCAGTAATACTTGAGAAGTATTGGGAAGCATCAGTTCTGCTTGCATGCTGAGAGCTGCCTGCAGCTCAGAGTGATGTGCTGCAGGCTAGCAGCAATAGCCATGAGGCGTTCCCAATTCTGCGACGTGGTGGAAGAGGGCAGTGAATTGGAAAGAAGAAACCAGCCAGGTACCTTTCTTTTTCGCTGTAGAGAATAAAATTAGATTGTAGAGAAGGAGAGACAGACACATAGTCTTTGTGTACAGTAGCAAAGGGAACAAGCCAAGGTCCATTTTCTGTTACAGCACAAGTATCACTGATGTGCACACGCGCTTCACCGACAGCCTGAGGACCTCATTCATTCAACCTCCTGTGAGCAGTCTGTGGTTCATACCCTTCCCTGAACTATGTGGGCGTTATCTGGGAGAGCACTGGTTGTTAGAGCCAAAAATTAAGGCAGGAGGAATGCTATCAATTACAAGTTATTGATGATTTTGTGCCAGTGTTTGCCCTCAAGCTTGCACTAAACTGCTCCTTGTTGAGTTAGTGCAGATATAAGCATTGAGCCTGAGGCTCATGGTAAGGGTAAGAGGGAAAGAGTAAAACAAAGGACACACCTGTGGCTCTAAACAAATTTGTATTTGACAGAAGCCATTAACACTTCCAGCACAACACTGCAAACTTAACAGCAAATTCACCCAGTATGTCTGTCTCAGAATATTTTTCACGCCACCATTCTAGTTAGGTCTGGATTTCTTTGTTCTTTTTCTCTGGTGATTTCTGTGTGGGCCTGTTGCACCAGGGCAGGTGGGAACCCTTTGAAAAGTGATCCTGACAAACCTGGAGACTCTCTTCTTAAAAGATGGTAGTTACCTCCACTTTATTAATTCTTGATTCCACAGATTCACTTCCTGTGCTAGGAGCATTCAAATTATGCTTTTGCTTCCAGGGTTTTCTTGTCATATAGCTCTTAATTTAGGATAATGAGACTTTTTTTTTAATTGCTTAAAAAAATAAGAGAAAGCCACACGAGAATATGAAATGTCAGTTCCCATTCAGCACTCAGGCTAGTTGAGAGGCTGCATGCATAACTACCTTGTATGTACCTGTTCTTGCCAGATTTGTTGCTCCTTTATCAGTGAAATCGTCTCAAAAAATGATGAGCTTTGCCTCATTTTCATATACATTTGCACATTTTTGGAGACAAGTAAAAATGCTGTAACTCATGTTAGTGGTCACACTTCATTCAAGTGAGATGACTAAGTAACAAGCCATGTTTTGATGTGTTTTCTGCTGGATGTAAATGTATGCAATAGATTTTTTTAGTTCATAGAAGTAACTTCTTCCCTTACGCACTCAACAGCCTAAAAGTCATAAACCTTTGTATCATGATGCTCCTATTGCTACGATTGGATTTTAAGTTGTTTGAAAAGCATGTAAGTAATCCCTTTTGGCTACCCATATGAAGAGCCTAAAGAAATGCGCTCAACTCTGTTGTAAGTCAATTATAACTCACACTAAATGTCTCTCTGTGGCAGAGGAATGACCTAGCTAGCTTATGTTTTTGGATGGAAGTACATCTCCTTTTATAAAGCCACTGTTGCTTGTTTAAAGAAAATTATTGGCACTGAAGCATGGAAGTCAGATTTTTGTAAAGTAGTGGACTCTGCCGGCTGATCTGTTAATCAGTAATCTGTGGCTCTCCCTTTCACTCAAGTGCTGATTTGAATTCTAGAGACGGACCTTCTACCTTTGCCTCTCATAATTCTGGGTAGCTCTTCTCCACCTCAGTAGGATTAAAATGAAGCAGAAAGAAAGAATTTGTGTACTTTACACAGACAAACAGGTAATGGGCAATTCACTGTCACTGTGACAGTGTCATGCTTTGAGGTTACACAATGTCTTTTCATTGAGGCAGATGTGTGTGCACTTGCACTGTTAGCGTGCCTTCTGTCCAGACAGGCTGGTGTTTTCAAAAGAAACTTCTGTGGTAAAAGTTTCTTGTACTTAGTGGAAGAAGGGTTATCTTATTGGTCTGATCATTTGGGAAAATGTAACAGTAGCGTCTTTTATATCGATATACAAATTAATAATACTGATGTACACTTTTCTCTGAAATACTTGAGTTTTGCAAGTATCCATGACGTAGTTAGTAAAGCAGATTTTATTAAGTTGCTGTGCTCTTCCACATGATCGAACTTCTTTCCTTTATATGTAGTGTGAGTTGATGTGCCAATGCAGGGAAACAGTATAACCTTGTCGAAGAAGAACATAAGCTTAATCTGTAATAAAATGTAAAGAAAATTTTAGATTTTTTAGTGTTGGTAGTATGTACAGTGTTCATGGTATCATTGTAATTACACATCTGTCATATAAGCAAAGCAGGATCAAATAAATTCATATATATGATATATGACAATTGCATGTATTTATTTTTCTGATATTTTATTATTGTACTTCCCTGAGTCATGTCAGAAAGAGACAATGAAAGATGTTACTGTTAGCTGCTTTTAATTTCAGATACCCGTACTTAAATATCTGCTATTGAGTATCTACTAACAGCAAACCTGAACATAATCTAGATACAGCCTCCTAAAATAGGAGTTCTTGGGTCATTCAGACTACACCTAGAGTTCCGGTGAGTTTAATGAACTCACTTTTGATACAAAAAGTGATAGACATTATTAGAACGTATTATATGTGTTCATACTTCTAGGGTGTGTTATGAATTAACTTGATATATGTAATAAGACTTGTCATAATATTTGTATATTAAGTGGCAGCTAAAGTTCCCTGTGCAACCTGAATTAAATTAAGAAACCTGTTGGAGGTCATAGATGGGATCTGAAGTCTGAATCTTTGGAGTTTCTAGATCCTATTGCAAAATAGGGATTATTGCCTCCCAGAATTATTTCAAGACTATTTCAAGATTGTTTCAAAATATGCTCTCTCCTTGAGAGCCATCCTTATTGCATTTACATGTCTGCAGGGATACCCCTCGGTGTCCCTAGTTTCACATGGCAGCGCAGAGCTGCCTAAGAAGGCACAGGGCCAGCATAGTTCTGGTACAGTTTGGATTGGAAACCACTAATCCAGGCTGTTAGACCAAGGCATGGCTTATTGAAGTAAAATATTATTAATAAATTGAAATATTATCAACATTTATAAAAATATCTCGGACTCCCAAGGAAGAAATCCAAAGCTCTTAATTTCCCCCACCTCTTCAGAGGAAATTTGTATGCAAGCTGACTAATTCACCAAATTTCAGACAGATGAATTAAAACTGCTAAGTTATGAATGCCTGAGAAACGGAGTGCATAGTGGAAATGACAGATCCAGCACAGGAATGCTATAATAACTTAATATTATAAATGCAATAAAATCAGAAATAAGCACCTTCATGTTTCAGAAGGAGATTATGACTAGACACATTGCTTCTGTAGACAAATTCCCTGCTATGTGGCAGCTGTAGCACTGGCAGGTCTTTACATGCCCACAAGAGCAAATCAGTTTTTAAAGAGGTAGTGCATTTGAAACTAGCAATCAGGGTTTTTTATATTTTATATCTTTATTACAAGCATCTGTAAAATTTGAAGTGCTGTCTGCTTGAGTAGAGTTCTCTGGAACAGATGTATAGCATGTGTCAAATGTGTCTAATACCTTGCTTGGCCCTTCTCAGGTCAGGAACACTTAAAATCATAAGGTAACAAAATGTTTCTGTATTTACTTTAGGGGTTATGGTGATGTTGAATGTGGGTATCTTTCAGATGGCCAGTATTTGAGAATTGTCATCCTTTTCATTCTATGAAAGCCTTGAGAAAGAGGGAAAAAACATTTACTGAGAGACTTGTTCGTGTTCTTCAGAGGCATCCTCTTCTGTCTTCCACAGTTTGTAACTGATCACAAGCACATAGATGTGGAGTTGAGGGGTTTTTTGCTGTCATGAAACACTCTTGAAGAAAGGATTTAGAAAGCAGGTGTGCAGGAAAAAAGATAATGGGAGTATTTTAAACTCCTTCATTCACATGAGGGAAAATGGCGTTTCAAGTTGTTACTTGCATTGTAATGAGTGAATAATAAAATATTATCAACACTATTAGGCAACTGACTGCAAGCTAGTTTTATTGGATAGCAATAGATTACAAGTGTGGTTGCATTTTGAATCACAAATAGGTACAATATTTATGGGAATAAATACATCGAAAACAGTAGTCTTACTATGCCTTAGACAATATTGAACAGTTTAATCCCAAGAGACTTAGAAATACAAATATAATGGGATATGCCTGATAGGGAACATACCTCCTGTATTTCCTACTAAAATTTAAATTTGTAATTTGAGTAGTAGCTTTCCTACTTGTCTGTGACTGATGTTAAAACTATATCTTGCATGTTAAGATGTTAAAACTCACATCTGTAGCCAATAAAATAAATAATTTCTGATAATATGAATGGAAAAGGAGTAATAAGTTTATGTTCATTAGTAATGAACAGAATTTAAATGTGTGGGTCTCCAAGGACCAGAAAAATATTTTTCCTTCATAATTTCTGAAAGGCTTTCTGTAATGCCAAAATTCCTGCAAGAATAGGTATAAAAAATCAGCTAATCAGAAAGTCAGACTAGTCAACTGAAATATTTTGACTAGACAATATTTTTCTTCATGTTGTAGAGCTCTGAGTGGAATTATAGACACTGAATTCTTGAATATATCATAGAACAAAATTGTTGAAGAATCTGTGGTTTAGTAGCCTGTGTAAATTTACATCAATACTGCAAAATTACGTATTTGCAACTATGTGGAATAACAGACCTTTGATTACAAACTTATAGATGATAAATACCAAGAACATGTTAAAACTCTGGCATCTTTTCAGCCTGTAAAACCTCCTCACTGGCTACTGCAGATAGATTTTCGTAATAAAACAGTAGATCATTTCTTGTAACAAGTTACAAGGTTAGAACTATTTCATAAAACATGTTAAGAATACAATGAAACAAAACTATAAGCTGCTTGCTCTCACTTGTGGTGGACCAAGGCTGTTACAGGAACACAGGTTACAGGCTTACTTTTTCCAAAATATTTGCAGGAGAGGTGTAGGTGTATTGGCAAGCCCTGCACCCTGTTCACAGTGTTAGAAGCATCTGTTATTTTAGGGAAATAATTTTGGCTTCTGTTGTTCTAACTGAGTTCTGCTGCTGATACAGTTATATCTGTGGTAGAACAGTTACTGGCGTAA
This sequence comes from Aleadryas rufinucha, assembly GCA_013397815.1. Classification (NCBI taxonomy): domain Eukaryota; kingdom Metazoa; phylum Chordata; class Aves; order Passeriformes; genus Aleadryas; species Aleadryas rufinucha. Next base: position 370,194 of record VZTH01017552.1, on the reverse strand, counting down.
ATGTTTGTTTAGAAATGTCATTAGGGTTTTTTTCTCTGTTCCTATTATGTAAACTGGGCTACCGGCATATGCATGTTCATCAATTTCTTACAGTTTTTATAACAAATAGTAATCTCTTAGGCATAAATATGTTGTTGGCTGTTTCACATTATTATTTTCCCTGAGAACTACATGGTGGCATTTTTAACCAAGGAAAAACCTAATCAGCTACACTAAGAAAATACTGACAGTAGCCACATGCAGAGACATTGTCAAACCAAAGAGGTATTACCCTATCTTCCTTACATGTATTGAGCTTGCTATAGGGGTGCTCCAGTGACTTAAAACAGGTGCTTGCGGAGAGCAGCTGAGCTTTTGCGTGTTACATTTTCTCCTGCATGCACTATCCCAGTTATATCCAGCCCTGAAAGTCTTACCTCGACTATATTGGCAGTTCAAACTGAGCTTTGTCCCTAAGGCTTTTCAGTCCAAAAAACCCTCCTCTGAGCTAAATCCTGGTTTAACTCTGATTCAGCTCGCTTCCTGGGGTAAGGTGGAGGGTTGCAGCACATGGAGGGTGAGGAAGAGGAAAGCTGAAGTTTGTATTGCTGTGCTGTAATAAGGGCGCAGTATCTGGATTTACAAGTTTATCTACTGGTGATCCATGGGCACTGTGTTGCTTTGTGTTGTGCGTGCTGTTTCTCGGGGTGGCTGGCATAGCTGAGAGAGGCATTGCTGATGGTGTTTCAGATGTATTTGGTGTAGGCATTACTTGCCTCTATCATGAAAACATTTTCTGGCAGGATTTTTCTGTGTTTGATTTCTTTAAATCATTGTTTAAGAAAGAAAAAAAAAAAACAAATAAATCAAAACCAAGACAAATCCAAGTAGCTGGAACAAGGTGCTGTTTTAGAGATTGTATAATTATTTGTAGCACAGGGAGCTGGCCTGTATTTGTGTGAAAATTTTTAAAATGTTTAAAATGAGAAGAAAATAGCAATATATCTTGAAGTTAAAACCTCTTCCATGCATACGGTTTACATTGAATATGTTAATGTGCTATGCATTCATTAATTTAATACAAAAACACCATCTGTATAACAAAGATCAAAATAACTTCTGTATTTTCTTCATATTGAACCAAGTAGTTTCCAGATATCACACAGCAGGAAGAACAAACACATCACTTTCCCCCACCTCTGGGGTACCCTGTTCTTTTGTATTCTCTCCTTACTGGTGTCTTACTGGACAGGGTGACTTTTCACTAAGGGGCAGCTGATCGTGTCTTTCTGAGCTGTGCTTAACTCCCTGATTGCATTTTGTTAACTGTGCTGTCCATTCTTACCAGTGTGGAGGAATAGCCCCACAAGAGAAGAGGCGCAGCCCAGAAGACGTCATACTGGAAGCTCACTTGAAATGGCCTCATGGCAGGGTGCTTTTTTCCACATACCTTGTTCTGAAATCTTCCTAATTTTCCTATCCCTTCTTGTTCATATCTGCTCCGATTTGTTAATTCCTTATTTTTTTTCCCATGGACTTTTTTGGTTGCTTGGTTGGTTGGTGAGTTGTGTTCTTTCGTTCCTCACTGCAGATTTGGGCTCCTTTTTGGTGATTCTTTGCCATTTCACTGGAGCCAGCAGTGCTTTTGGCTTTGGCTCATCTGTGGCTGCACTGAACCGCTGAGTTCTGGTTTAGACTGGAAATATACACTAAAAAAAAAAAAAATCTTGAAATGTATTTTTGAGCTAGACATACTTTTGAAACAATCTGTGCTGGTTTAAAGGGAGAAAAATGTGGGGCATCTCGAGTTTTAGTGAGATGTGAGCAGCAATGTCTCCTCTCCTCTAGCCTGCCTCTTCATTTCTTTCTTTCTTAGCTGAGAATCACTTTTTTGTTATTTTGGTTGAATCTTAGTGAAAACTTGAGGAACAGGCTCAATTCATTTTCAGAAAACCCCCTCAAAGGGCATTTCAGTTCAATGCCCTGCTAGAGAACAGACTAATTTATGGGACTGCAGAACTTCGTGTAGACCCTGGCTTGGGTGCAGTGCATGTCAGCAGACAGAGAGAAGAAGCCATGTTTGGGCTGTCACGCGAGAGTTCTACGTACGGGCTTCAGCAAGAGCAGGACTGGCTGCAGGATTAACTTTAAAGCAGTTTCTCACTACTTAATCCACACTAGCTGCTGATGGGATGTTTGGTGCATCTCCTTTTACCATTACTGCTCTTCTGCTCAGACCTGGCCTTTCCTAATCCCGAGTCAGTATTGGTGTGGACAACAAGGTTGGAAAACAGCGATTTAGGAAATGAAAGGTAGCTTACTTGCTATCTTGAGGAACCAGGACCTTGGCACTTCGCACTGCAACTTACATATTTATTCTTTGCACTTTCAAGTTGATGTGAGAGGAAGGATCAAATCCTTTTCAAATTTCAGATAATTACTAAGTAACTTATTCTAATATTAAATTTGCATTCTTACAGGAAAGCTATGAACCTTGCAATATTTCAATTAGTAATAATTTTTGACTTCAAAATGCTTTGCGATTGCCTGTGACCACATCTAAAGAGATGCTGTGGACGTTGTGACTAATTATGAGAACTGCGTATTAGGGTTGTAACCAGCTAGCTGGATTTCTTGCAGAAAGTCTTTATCTGTGAAGAACAGTAATCATAAATGATTGGCATATATCTGAGCAGTTGCAATTTTGGTATCTCAGTTCTAGAACTACTCTGTTATTACTTCCTTTTTTGCTTCAAAAACTGACTTAGAGCATAGACTGACTGGCATAAGATAAAATAATGGGGCTTTTTTTCAAATGAAGGTGGGTGATGTGCTATAACATGAAGATAACCAACTGAATTTTGCTTGCTCCCCAAGTAACTGCAGTGCTGCATAGATCTCAACAAAAACCTCATACTTCCAGTATCTTTAAGGATGTTGTTTTAAGGTGGCTTTCTTTTAGTTTCTAGTTTGCTATTGACTTGTTTGTAACTACTTTTATAGCTTGTTATCCTCTGCTTCTAGCTGCTCTGCAGACATGCAGGCTACCCAAGACTTTACACTTTCCAGGCACTGCCCTGTTACTCTGTCCTGCTAGTTGATAACATTAGGTAGGAATTAAGGCTCCTGTTTATGTCAAATTTTAGCGAAGACCCCTCTTAAACTGGCAGTGTAAGCAAAGCAAACCATAGGGTGTGGTACGAGAACAGGTAAGTTCATCACTAACCCAAATTTGCAGCGGCACAATTTTTGCAAGTGAAACAAGATTTTGTCATGGATTCAAATCCTTTCCATTACACAGAAGTTCCCATTGTGAGTGTAATAGGCAGGATTTTCAATGATTGTACTCAGGGACAGGGGAGGATAAAAAAGGAAAGTTGTTCCTGCCACTGCAACCCTAAATCTTGGGGTAGAGTCATTCTCTAAGACTGTAGTCAATCTTGAGCCAACAGTTCACTGCTGCAAAAAAACATAATACAGGAGGAAACAGAAGGGAGGAAGGGAGGGGGTGGTGGTGGGGAAAGGACATAGGTTTCTCTTGGGTTAGCAAGTCAAATCAGTTCCCCATGCAGATAGATGGGAATAAAGGGCAGAGAGGGGGAGGTGGGAATGGCTTGCTAGAGCAGGTGGAAGGTAGGGTGGGATGACCCCTTTTTGTTGGCAGGCAATGCGAATACCTCAGCCTTAAACTATAACTTCAGCCTTTGTAGCACTGATATCGAATACCTGTGATCTTTTAAAAACCTGCATTCTGTTTGTTGCATCTTTTTTAGCATTCAGCTGAAGGCATTGGTGGTGGCAGACTGCAGAGGGGTGTCTGATTCTATGCTCCACCTAAGTCTCCTGTTCTTTAAGATGTTTTCCTTGCACTTGGGATGTATGTAGGGCACAGACGTATTAGTTAAACATGTTCATTGGTGATTGCAGTATCAGTGAAAGTGAAGGTTTCAGTGCTGACTTGCAGTGTATTTGCCATTTATTTACTTTTTAGGATATCCAGTGGGATATGAGAGTGAACTTGTCCTGCTCTTATTTGAGCCTCAGTATGCTTACTGTGCACATTTGTGCAATTGCTGTGACGAAAAAATCACTACAGTAGTCTGTAAACCTGAACAGCTGTAGTGACTTTCTCCACAGAAAATGAAAGGCTTCTATCCTAGACACCTTGTGAGTTTGCTCTGTGTCTTGCTGCAACTGTGCCCTGGCAGCACAGGACCACGGTCCTGCCTGAAAAACATGCTGCAGTACAATCTGGGCTGCAGTTGGTCCTCTCCCCAAAGCCCTGCTGCTCAATCTCATTGCTCTCTCACTCTCAGAGACTATTTACTCCTTAAAAACACCTCTCAAATAGCTGCACAAGGTGCATGCAGGCAAGCACTTTTAAATAATACGGCTCCTTTAACAGCTAGTCTTTAGAGCAGTGAGATGAGCTGAGCTCCTTGATTTTCACAGAGCTGAATGTTTGCTCAGTTCTCTGTAGCAAACACCCCTAAGGAAAATGACAGTCTGCAATCACTTTGGCAGAGCTAGGTGCCATGTGAGTGTCATACAGTATCCACTGTTGGTTACTCACAAGTTAAAGATGATGAGGAAGTATTTTGAAAGAATGAGAATTTAAAGGCCTGAACTTCATTTTGGAAAAGAAAACAACAACAAACCAAACACAAAATGCTTTGCTCTCAATATATGAGTCTCTTTGCTGTTGGGCTCTCAGCTTAAGTGCTATGGTGATTTTATAATCTTTTGAACAAAACTAGAGAATGATGGGCAAAACTGGACAGTGAAGCAACAAAGAATTCATTGCTCAGTTAAAAAAAAAATTAACAAGCAAAAAGGTTCATGTTGAGTCATCCCAGCTCTCTCCTAGTGCTTCATATTGTGTGAGTTTGCAAAGAAGATGGAGAGATGCCAAAATTCAGGGAGGAGATCCCATGTAATCCTGTAGTGTGCCAGAGAGGAAAGGCTGGGCAGAAGGATTACATGTGCTCCTCATGTGTTCATTTATGGTAATGCAGCTTTGCTATTTGCCAACCAAGTGGATACTTAAAAGAGGAGATTAATAGTGGAGAACATGAGCTCAAACCTGCCATGGCTGTTTGAAATAAGGTTTATCTGATAAACCGTATTTCTGTAAGGTCATTCTGCCATTTTAGTTGTTTTACTGCAGGCTCTTGCTAATTGATTGGAAACTTGTCTTGAGAGGTCAGGTTTGTTCCCTGGTTTTGTTAAGAGTGAGAGCTGTTAGATGTGGTGTGAGGCTGTACAGCCTTTTCGGGCAGCAAATCCCTGCAAAAAGGCCTTGTGTTATCAGTGTCACAGGGACATGCTTTTGATGTGTGCACCTGTAGCCCTGGGGGTAGGGAGAGCACACGGCCTGTGGGCACTGAGCCTGTGCTGATGCTGGGTCTGAAACTTGCTTGAGTTTTGAACGAATTCATGAATGTCCCCATCTTCAAGTCCAGTGTATTTCAAAACAGACAGGTATCATTTAGCTTCAACTATTTAATTAGTTTTACTGATAATAAAGGAGAAGTGCGGGTGATATGTCAGCAAACAAACTACTTTTTTTTTGAAAATGTATTTTTAATAATATTAAGGCATTGAAATACCTGGTGTGGATCCCTCTTCTGCAAACAGAGTATCTTTGGTGCAATATTTGCATTTCATAAGCTTTGCTGAGATCATATCAGATGTACAGAATATGATAAACTGTTTTGCAGAATTTAATAGGAGATAAACACCAGTTTTAGTGCATGGAGAGGTGCCTTTTTAGTGATAAAGCTAAGATTACTATCTGCAGATAAAATTTTCCCCAATACTCTTTGTTTCCCAATTTTAATATAAAGTGCTGTCAAAAAATGAACTTCAAATGTAACTTGATTCATTTGGGGTGGTGAAATTAAGAAACAAGAAAAAAAGTGTATTTTTTAGCATTTTATTTTTTGTTTACTTGTTTGTACTTGACTGTTGGTTTGTAGTGAATCATCCACTCTGTTTCTCAGTAGAACAATGCAACTTCATGTGTAAAAGTTAATTCTTAGTAAAACAGGAGATATTTGTAAAGAGAGTAGATAATCCAGATAAACGGCAGGTTCACAGTAGCCTGCCTTTTACTTAATCTTTGCTTAGAGTAGATTAGGAAACCAGGTTTAATCAAACAAGCGTGCCTTCATTTCTGAGGCTTCATTCCAGGCTAACACCGAGCATGAAAAATGCTGGTTGCCATTTCATGGGTTGAAGGTTGCCAGATCCACCAACTCTTCTCAGACCCTTTTGCTGATGTACATACAGGGAGTTTTTGGCAAGGCAGCATTTCAGAAATGCTTCCACATCCACTATATGAAGTATTTAGAAAGTGCCAATGCCCCTTTAAATTTCTACGTTATAATTTTTTGGTGTCTTTTTTGTTGTAACCAAACCTAACGTTATCTGAGGAAGAATCTCAAAAATTCCCTGTTGGAATATTTTATTGTGTTGTAGGTGGTTTCACTGCTGGTTCTTAGATGCTTTGCAGAAGCAGATGTTGTCCTCCATTTTGAGAGGAATGCACCATCTCCTTGAAATGGCAGCTCTGGAATGCATCACTGGGTGCTTTTTCAAGCCACATTTAAAAGAAAAAAAAAGGAGAGGGGGTCAGAAGCTTTCATAGGCTTGGAGTGGCAGAGGCCATATTGTACAGAAGGTGGAAGACCTCACCAGACAAACATTTCTTTAAGGCATTTCCCCATTAGAAAAATCTTAAATTTTCTTGCTAGCACTTGGAATCGCCCAGGCAGTTTCCATAACCACCTTAAGTCTGAGTGACCTCAGAAGGCTTTGACTATTTCCTGGTGTCAGAAGGGAATGTCTGTGTACAGCACTACTGCCTCCATGGGCCATGTTTTTGTTGTATGCCAAGTGCTGCTGCTGCGGCCCCAAATGGTGGTGAAGAGTGTGAATCTTGGGCCCTTCAGGTGCTCAGCAGGACAGGCTTGTGAGGTTCGTTTGGACACATAACCTTCATTATTTCACATATTCTGAAATTATTTTATGTTTTAACTATGTTAAATGTACATCTTCTTGAGTTCGGCACTTTATGAAGTTAAATCTCCTAAAGCGCTCTGTCGTGACATAAATCCGCAGAGGGAAAATGCATGTCGTCGGGTGTCATCCTGCAGTGTTTGGTGAAGGCCTTTTTGCACCACTAAAGTGTTTAGTACCCAGGTAAACTGAGTAATAGGGGGAACTCTAGTCCTGTTGCTATTTACTGCCCTAATTGTAGCATGTTTAACAGTCAAAAAATGTAGTACTCTGTTATGAAGGTCTTGTCGGTGCGGTGGCAGAAGGGTATGACTGAAAGATGGACTTATTTTGGGAAACGTAATTATAACTGCAACATTTTACTTTTCCGTTATTGTTGCCCAATTTTGTCGTGCTCCTAGTGTTGCTATTAATGTCTTCCCAAATGTCAAATTCAGACTGCTGATGGTGATCATCTCATGTCACATTGCTAAATATATACACGCTGTTGAGAATGTCTGATGTAAATGTTATGCCAGACCTTCTACATATGCATATTAGAAGACTTCTTATGCTTAATACCTGCTATCAAATACATGCTTAACTATTTTCCTAAGTGGTATACAAAACAAATTGGGGGTTTTTTTTAGGAGCCTTCATGCTATTGTATTATTTTAAATGATCTGTGATAGGAAAGATCTCACTTCTGAATGGCTGTGACACTAAATGATGCTAAGTAAGAAATTCCAGATATATCTTCACTTTGAACTGAAAGCTAATGTCGTTTCCTTATAAATGTTTCTCTGAGACATCTGGATACATGTGACTACCACCTAGCAGTCAAATGAAGAAAACCAAAAAAAAAGCCTCAGGGACATTCTTAGTAAAACTTTCTAAGATATTAAAAAAAAAAAGTTGTTCCTCCTAGTCTGCTAAATTCAATACAGCTTCAATTATTAATGTTAAATTACTCTTTATTTCTTTTTTCTGAGTAATTTTGGAAATGAAAAGTCACATTAGTTGGCTGCATGTGAATGAACACTTACTGTGTGCGGTATAAGTTGTGTTGTTCAGTTTACTATTTCTTGGAAGCACCTTGTGCAAAATTTTCGTCTGATATATATTGAATTTCATGTGTTCAAGCTATTTGAAGTGTACAATATTTGTAATTTGGATTGAAACATCAATTACATGCTGTTGGAGCTGCTCTTTAAATGCTTTTCTTTGTAACCGAGAAATCACCTGTAGCTTCACTTGTAAATAAGATTGCAAACATAACTGAAAAAAGAGTTAGTATCTTGTTGCTACTGGAAATGATTGCAAATGACTGTGGAGGTTACGTACCAAGAGAATAAGATTTCACCTTTATGATGGTTTTGTGATGTTTCCAGTGGCCTTTAATATCTGCCATTATGCAATTTTCATGGTTCAAAAGCAAGGTCTTGAAATTTTAGAATTATAAATGTATTTATTATATTCCCCACATCTGAAAAAAAAAGTCTGAATTCTAGCGCATGAATACATAATTGTGGGATTTCAAAGTGCCTATATCCTGTTAGAACAGCAAACCTTTGGATATCAATTTTGAAGAAATGAGGGATGCCATTTGTTTTTATTAAGCTGGGATTTGAATGTTTGGAGAAAGCATTAGGGGAGGCATTTCTTCTGGAAATTGAAGTAATATTCCTCATTTGTGATGTTAAAAATGTTATTTTTGCCATAGTTGCATTCTTTATGAATAAACCTAGGAATATGTGCCTGAAACAAATATGGTTATTTTCCATTTCTGCTTATAACTTTGGCTTTTTGTTATTATTTTAGTTCTCAGGGTGTTTTCTGTGTAAGACCAAAACCAGAATTGAATATACTGCTCTATAAATGTGTCATTGTTTCTTTTTGATGGAAAGGGCAGTGTATTGATTACAGAATACTGAGGCATTGAAAACGTTTCGTTGTATTATCAAGTCATAAGGGAAATTAGTGAGTGATGTTATTCAGTCAAGGAACTTTGGAATAAAGTTTAAATTAAGTATTTTATCTGATCACAAACAAAAAGACAAGAATAAAAGAATAAGCTTGTAATTCAACCATTTCCTCCATTTTTCTTAATTCAATGAACATCTTTCCATCTTTTGTGCAGCTTTCCGCTCTTGTCTATTTGGTTAGTCACATATTCCAAATACCAGATCTTGTATAAGTGTGGTAGAAGAACCTTGCAATTTCTATGAAAGATTAAGGTTTTAGTTGGTTGATCTCAATTTGCCAGTGTACTTATATGATTCTAGATGTAATGTACAATAAGTGAGATGATGCAACAGAAGTTTCTGGGTTTAGACCTGTCTTATACCCTGGCCAACGCTCTTCACCACAGGAAATTTTAGTTATTTTTGTATTTTTCAGCATCCAACCTTGAGGCATTTTGTACTATTTCTCTAATTATGCTTATGAAGTGACATTTGGGGAACCCTTAGGGACTATTGGGAAATCATTTTCATAAAGGTTGCTGTTCAGTATAGGATGTGGGAATAATTAGTTCTTTTATGGTGGCTTGTGTTTGTTTACAAGGAAATTGTATCCTGCATTTAGTAAGGTAAAGCCAGTGCACTCTTCTTCATGCAGTAATTGTTGTCTTCTGCTATAAAATTAATTCAAGAATTCAGTGCAATCTATTTTAATTTAGGCTTATAATTTTAGTGCATTTTGTGTTCATGGTGAACATGATTATTCTTAAGTCTATTTGAGACTAAGGATGGCTTCATGAACTCAGCATTGTAATTGCTGATCCTCATTTCAATGTCTTGTGTTTCAGCGTAAGCATGAGGATGTTTTTGTTATGAGGAATTCTTGCAAGAAGTCCATATGCTGAAGAAGGACAAGCTAGCATGGAGAAACTGGCAAATTCAGAGAGATGCAATTAGCAGAAAAGGACAGAAAGTTTTCTGAAGTGATATATATCCAGTAATAATAGAAATAAGGGATGAAATTACAGTATATATTGGAAAAATGTGTAGATTGGAGAACAAAGTAAGCATAGCATTTCTCTGGAGAAAGTTGTCTAAGTCCTAAATTTTTTTAATAGTAGACTGCACACAGCACTGAGAAATAACATGTATAAAAGCAAGGAGAGGAAGGGGATAGTTTAGTGTCTTTCTACCTCTAACTTAGAGCTGTAGCTTCTATGTGAGATTCAGTTGAACATGGAAGCTGTGCCATAGATTTAAGTGCAGTATGCACTTCACCATGTCCTGAACTGTGAATCAGGAGAAGCTGAGCACATGATGACTCTGTCTTGCTTTGGGTAGATCAAATTAGGACATTCAATAACTTCCTGACAGTAATTCAATATAAAAATTTTAGTTACAAGTGGGGAGGATTGAACCTAATGACAGTGCACACATGAAACTTATGAGAACCCTTTCACTGGAGCCTATGGTGCAACTGAGTATAGGCATTATTTTCCTTTTCAATTTTTTTCAGTTGTCTAGTGCCAATGCAGACCTTGTCAAGCCTGCATTTTGTAGTGTGAAATATAGTCAGTGGCAGCTGCCACGTACAACAGGTAGGGTGCCAAGAGGCCCCTCTCCGTGCAGGTTGGGTGGATCTACAGGCATGAGTGTCTGAAAATCTAGTCTTTCATCTTCTGAGCATTCCCTCCCTTGCCAAGATTACACCTATGACAGCCCCACAGAGATATTTGTTGCTGCTCTTGGTATTGTTAATATTAAATATTAACATTAAGTATAAAATATTAATATTTTAGTAGTCACACTAGTCTCCACAGATCTTTAGAGCATCTTTGTACTAAGCACTTTTCAACCATGTAGAGGCACAGCCCTGTCCTGAAGAGCTTGTAATGTAAAACAAAAGATATATGAAAAATGGGGAATGGTGACTCAATCACATACCTCTATAATATATTTTGGTTTTACTTTATGAGTAAAACACCAAATGTTCCTATTTTCTCTTCAACCAAGCTGTTGGTTGGTTGATTTGGAATGAGAAACTGCAAGCAGGTGTAGATTTGGGTTTGATTGCTGTTCCCATATACTTAAGCATATTTCTGTAATTTATAAAAGCTTGTCATTTCTCTTCTAAATTTAGACAAATAATAATTTATGATGCAATATTCAAAAATATTAAAGAGAATGAAATTTATAGGTCGTGTTCCTGGCTGCCCCTCTCTTGTATTTTACCATCTAAAGAGCTACAAATAAGCATTTTGTAGCTAAAGTTTACTGACTTTAGTCAAATTGGCAACAGTACAAATTGATTCCAGATCGAGGATCCAAATTTATTGTAATTGTTTGAAAACAGATGCTGATTCAAATTACTGCATTTAACAGCTAGAATTAAAATGCCACTGTCTGGTGGTAAAGCATTGATTTGGGTGACTTGGGGTGTGGAGTAAACTGCTCCAAGGGGAGCCTCTGCTGTGCCATTTGTGGCTGTGTTGCACAGGAGAGGCAGTGGGGCAAAGGCACGAGGAGGAGGCCGTTGCAACAGGATGGCCCTGCAGCCTGGCTTGTTTTGGTCAGTGGGGCCTTGGGGAGCCCCATCCAGGAGGATGCTCTGTGTCAGGGTAGACAGACAGAAGATGGGCTGTGTTTGCTTGCAGTTGCGCTGATCAGGAATAAATTTTTTTAGATAAGATTATCTGAGGCTAGCCAGTTTTTTATAGTATTGTCTGAGCAGAAGCAGTTCTGGGAAGAGAAATTCTTTATTTGTAATGACTTTTGAAGATTATTATGGTCCCTAATACATAAATTCTCACAATGCACTCTGATGATCAAGGATCTCTGTCATGCAAGAACTGCTGAATTCAGTCGTACAAAATATACAGCCAGTAGAAAAATACACCAACACCAGTAAGTATCATAGATTGGTGGAACATGGGCCTTGGAAGGAAAGCAGAGACTAGCTTTCATTAGGATTTCTCCTACTTCTGAAGGAGTACCTCAGTGTACAAAGATGAGGAGAACTTCCTGCGTGGGCATCTGGCAAAGCTGCTGCATAGAGGTGGGTAAATGATTCACTTCTGCATTTTAGCTCTAGTTGACTTTGTTATCTAGCCCACATACTCCGGTGTCTGCTTCTGTGTATGTGTGGCTTTGAAGGTTTTGTACTTCTGTGTCTCCTTGCTTGGGATTCCCTAAAGAACTTCCCCCACTCCATTAGAAAGTGAATCATTCTGCTGCATAAAATTAAGAAGAATACAGCTCGTTTCCTTTTGCGTTTTTATGACGGTATCTAAAGTTCCTGACCAGTTTTCCTGGCTTGCTGGCGGGTATGTCCGGTTTGTATTGCACTTCAGCTTCTGCTCTTGGTCAGAAAGGGACCCAGTCCATCCATGCTTCTGGCTTTTCTGTGTGCTCCGTTTAGTGTCACATTCATTTTCTCCCACTAACCTTAACCTCTCACATCAGTGCTGTAAAAGTTGAGAATTTCTTTAAGTGTTTCTGCCTTCTGGGAAACCTAAGTATGCAAAAGTGGTATTTTAAATACTGTGTCTTATTCTAGCTACTCTGTATTTTCCCCATATAAGTATTTTTGATGTTGTCTGGTTTTGAATGGTTTCAGGTTTTTCTAATTTTTTTTTTTAATTAAAACAGACATCTCCTCCTAAATATAGCATAGTGACATCACTGTTTGCATGAAAATATGTCAACATTTTGTATTCTGTGCTCAAGGATAGTCTCTTACTTCATGAAAACACTATTTAATGTTTAAATGCTTTGTTTATTTGTTTAATGCATTAAGCATTACATGTTTTATAATCAAGTTGTTTATGATAACATGAGACTGTGGCATTTTTATGATGTTTTACATCAACTTACATACATACCTTATTGCAAAACTTACAACTTGTGGTCTCTGTTTTTACTGCCCCAGTTCTTCAAATAAATCACTAAGGAAATAAGGTTTAAATAGGACTGCCATGTTTTCAAATTGATGTCTTCTCAAAGCAAAAGAGGGTCAGGGCCACGCTGTCCAGCGAAGCAGTATTCTTAGCCACACTAGCTCATCATGGTGTCACTCTTTTTCCACGCTTCTTTGCTTTAGTTTCCATGACCGGTCATCATTATTTTATTCATTCTTAAGGATGTACATGGCCCAACCTCTGTCTCTTTTCATTACTCCTGTTACTATAGTGTTACACACTTCCATGGTGTACTTCATGTGTTTCCATGTATTCTTCTCATCTCCAAATCAACTAGTGTTACTGAACTTACAGAGTACAGCAGAGCTCACTGGAAACCCATCATACCGTTGTAGCTGTTGAGACACAATGTGTTGATTTTCCCCAAAATTATTTGCATCTCTTGTTGGTGCCTCTTTCATTTTCTCCATGGTGGAGTCTTCCTGAAGCCCCTTCCACACTTCTGTCAGTAGGTGAACTTTGCATTTATGTATTTGTTATTAGCTTGAACGGGGAGCTAGAAAACAATTCAAGAGAACATTTTGCTCTTGACAGTCACTCAGTCACTAGCGCCCTAAGGGTTATCTTCTTGGAGCTTTTGTTTCCCTTTTCAGAGTTAATCAGAGACATAAAGACTATTTTGTCTTGAGACCTACAACCACTGAAAAGCAGCAAAGGGTCAGCACAAATCACTAAACTTCTTACGGCATACAAGACTTGGTCATCTCATTAAGTATTTATCTATGCTCTCTTTTTTTTTCTGCACCTTTCATGTTTCTCAGAAGGGACAGAGTACCTTATCACCACATCTGCTTGTCCTTTTGCCTCTTTGTGAAGTACCAGTGGGAAGCACAATCTTTTTTTAGTGAGCCAGACAGAAAAATTCTTTTTAGTTTAAACATTTTTCAGTTTTGCAGGAAAATCTTATGGCTGTGAGCTCTTTTAAGTTCTGTTTGCCTAAGTATGGCCAACCTTTGTGGTACCTGAATCCTGTGAGTTTTGTTTCTGGTGTTTCGATTTGGGGTTTTTTTTGTTTAACTCTTTGGTTTGATTTAGGGGTTTCATTGGGGGGTTTTTTGTTGTTAACCTTCTAGTTTGCATCATTAATATGGTTTAAACATGTATATAATGAGATATTTCCCTTCACAGTCTTATTTCTTTTCTGAATAAAGGATTTCAATCTTGAGAAATTTATACCTGGTTTTGTATTGTTCTGTGCATCTACTGCATGCAGGTTCCTGTACTCTTCACATTTTGTTCTTGGTGTTGAGCACCATGGCAGCCTTGACTGTTGCTAGTGAGTGCATTGCTCTTCTGCCATCTGAGTCACCGTGTGTTTTAAAAGTACTAAACTTCAGTGTATCCCAAAGAGTACTTTCTGACCCAAATGGAGAAATGAAAGTACAGGTCTTGGAACCTGCCTGCAAAAAGGAGCTAAATTTGTCTACCAGCAAGATCTATATGTACTGAAGATTTTTTTTTTTTAACTTGCCCCCATAGGAGAAATATTCAGATTATGTTTTCTGTATTATTTAGCTTTTGAGGGTCAGTGTAAAGCTCTGCTCTGTTTTTCTGTGTTACCGTGCATTGGAACTTCTGGCTTTTCATATGCTATTCTTACATGTATTTGTAGACTTTTTTAGTTTTGTTTTAGAAAACTTATAAAACATTTTAGAGGACACGTATGCAGAGCTCAGTATACAACCACAGCATCTTATGTTGCAGACTCCAAAATAACAAAGTTTTCTCATGCTTCTGTTTCTTTGATTTTGTCAAGAGGATTGCTGGCTGCTCACTTCTGTATGTTGATGTGAATGCTTGTGTTTCAATAATATTCTGTCCCAGGTCTGGTATTCATTCCCTGCTACAAGTGTTGCCCAGCATTCCTTTTATCCTGTATGACTGGAATAGTGTATTTCACTTTGTGGTGTTCTACTCAATATGGCTATTGAACCTCTCTGCTAAGCTACAAGTACAAAATTTTGATCATATTTTTATCTAACTTCTCTATGTTTGAAACTACTATTTTGATGCATAGAAACTATTAAGTAATTTGCTGCACTTAAAATCTCCGTAACATTGCTACTAGCATTAACTTTTCATTCTGTTTTCTCAAGTTTGGCCAAAATATTACTATTTCTGTACTCAAAAGAAGACATTTGCTTGTGTATGACTGATCATTTGACCTCTTTTTTTTTAAAAAAAATATTTTCTATTTGAATTAATTTAATTTATTCATACTGATACTCTGCTTTTTGTAAATTCAGTGAGTAGCTTATCTCAGAAATTCACAGTAAAATGCAAGTAGATGAGATGATTTCTCTGAGTAAGCTGAACTAAGTTGAATGGAGGAATATCTTTGTCAAAGAAACCTGAGAGAAAATTTTATATCTGAAATTGTAAAAGACAGTTTCAGATGTCAGCTATTTTGAAGAAAATAAAAAGTTGAGGCCAGAAAATAAAGAAAACAAGCATCAGCAGTTGTTGTCATAAAACCTTGTGTGTGATTCTGCTTTTTTCCTTCCCTCTCATGTGCTGTGAATGTTGACACTGGACATAATACAAAAATTTTACAGGAGTCTTACCAGAACCTTTACCAATGCTGAAAATTTATTTCCAGAGTTGTTGTCTAGATCTGCTGTAGTTCTCAAGTCATTAAATTCCCTAATCTGGTGGCAGGTGGGTGAAATTAAATTAACAGGACTTCAAAATATGCTTAAGCTTAAGGCTAGGAGTGAAATAGGTCCTGTGTTGTGGGCACAGAAGACTTGAATGGCTCCTTTGAAGGAATCCTGCCCTAGAGGGCTCAGCAAATTCATGCTCATTAAAAGTAAGAATCATAACCTGACCTTTGGCAATAGATTCTGTATGTGTTTGACTGTGTTTAGATGAGGCAAATAAATGCAGTGCTTTAGATGCTGGTGCAATTCATATGGAGTAATGAAAGAAAAACTTGTTTCCTTCTACGTAAAGACATTTTCCCTCCCACTGTTGCTGCTGCACATTCAAGGGCACTGACGTAGAAAAGAGTGGCATTACCAGAGTCAGCAAGACCTTAGGGACTGTTGTTATTTTAACTGGTGCGACAGAAACATGCTCTGAACAAGGTAAGAGGGCAGCAGTCTGGAAACTCTCGTAGCTGCCCCTTTCTCAGCCGCACAGTCACTAGTGGCAAGTGTCACCGACACGACTTGGTGGCCGCCGTTACAGTGCTGGATGGCCGCAGGCAGCTCTAATTATTTGTTGAAGTCTGCTGATAGCACAGCAGGTAGTGTCCCATAACAGTGCTGCTCAACTTCACAATTTGCTTCCTGCTCAGAGGTGAGAAGGGCTATTGAACAAGAGCTGTAGGATTATTGGAGGTGTTGAGAGGAGCTGCTGCCTAGAGGGATGACTGTTTTGTAAAGGTGTTATCTTTTGAAAGCACATTTTAGCAACCATTTCCATATTAGCTTCACAAAATATTTGAAGGTGTATCTGTTTTTCAGGTAGAAAATGTCTATAAAGTAATTTCAAGATATTTACCAAACCTTTGTGGGTTTTCCCTATTCTTTCTTTGTCCTCTTTTCATCTTCTGAATTGCATTTTATGGGAATTAAATAATAATGGGCCTGTTTTGTCAAAACTCCTTAGCCACTGCAGTATTACAGCCCAAAGAGAGTGTGGGAGTCCTCTAGCAGTACTTTGAATTTCTGGTCTGATAATTCTCAGGAACAAAAATATGATTATAGTTGTTAAAATCCCAGCTGCCATATTTTCAGGTAATTACTGAGAAAAAATTATCTTACTGTATGGTAAATGGTAACTGAATGTACCCTAATTTTCAAGTACAAGTAAATTTAGAGAATGCCTCATATAATATGGATATCTGCTGCTCTTACGTAATCCTTAGGTTTATATAACAGTCTTTGTGATGTTATTTCATCTCCCTCATCAATTTGCGAGAAAATTTGGGAGTTTTTCTTTTGTTGGAATGTATCATTAAGTAGTCACAGCTATAACTTATTTTCTTCCCCTTTTTTTCTGCCTTTTTCTCACTTTTGTATTCTGTTGTATATATACAGTCATTACAGAAACAGATTTTATGGTATTTTGTAGTGTCTCTACACCATGTTGTGCATAATACCATGAACAAAGTAACGAAAAGTCAGATGGTGTTTTTAGGAAAGTGTCACACTAAAAATTATTGCAGACATTAAATAGTAACATTGTTATGTGCCTCTGATCTTGACAGATACTTGGTCATAATTGTAGCCTGTCTGCAAAGATTTTGTGTCTCATATTTAAGAAATGAAGCATGGAATAATAGTCAGTGCATGTGAAATTCTTTTGTTTGTTTTAACACTGGTAATACTTGTTAACATAAACTTTGGTGCTTACCAGTTTCGAAATATTTTTTAATTCTGATGAAGATTACCCATATATTAATTTTTATATTCTTGCAAAACTGAAAAAATAAAAAAAAAATTCTGATTTTGGCATGGGGCAGTATTCAGATCTAGGTTATTTTGCTGACTCGTTTGCAGGTGACTTCTGACTTTGGGTGTCCTGTTTGGTTTTCCATCGTCCCAAAGGCTTAGGCAAGCAGCCCCAACCCTCAGTTTCTCTCCTGTCACTGACAGTGCTCTCTGTAGCATGGCAGGGACATGCTCTGTCTTTTTAAGGTCCTACAGATTTTGCATTTAGCACTGTCTTAAGTGTCACAGCTTTTATTAGGAGGAAAAGGATTTCTTTTAATAATTAAAAAGGGTTGTGTTTCCTCTCCTAGTGCTGATTTGAATGAACAGGGAATTGTGCTGAACTGTGTCATTGGCAGTGAAGGCTGCAGTCAGACAAGCCCTGCTGGCAGCAGCAGAGCCACGTAAGAGGTTTCTGCTGCCAGCTGCTTGTCCAAGGCTTCCTCTGTGTGTGCCAGCTAAGTGCCCAGGTAGCTGCTCCCTAACCTGGACTGTCCAAACTGTCCCTCATGCATTTCCGATAACAAAGCCTTTTTAGCCTGTGATTTTGACATTGTGGGTTGGGAAACGAGTGTGTTGTTGTGATGTTTAGGGGTGGTGGCCCCCCCCTCCGCTGACTCCCTGGGTATTGAGCAGCTGGAAGCAATAACCTCTTCACCCCACTCAGATGCATCCAGGGCAATGCATCTGCCGATGGCCTCGGGCAGTCGAAGCTTTCTTACGACTTGAGAGCCTCAAGGGATTTTGGTCAGTCTCATTTGTGGGTAGCGAATGGCCTGGAGATGCAATGTATTCAGTAAGAGTAAGATAAAGATAATGCTAAGATATTCAGTAGCAGAAGTCAGGAAGCTCTTGCAGTTTTGCTGGTGAAAACTTGGACATCTGTGAGTTCTCATGCATATAAGGTAGGGGTTTTTTGCACTGAGGTGCAGTAATTCCCATTGTAAGCATATGCAAGTTTTTATAGCTCTCACCTGAGTCACAGTCCTACCAGGTGTATAAGCAAGTGACTTAACTGTGATGTAACTGGGTGCCTGAGGTATATTCTTCTAAGCACACTATGCAACAGCTCATTTTTCCCTTCTTCATTACAATTTGAAGTGTGTTACAGGCTTATCAGGCGACAGAAATAATCTGCATAACTATTCTGAATAGCACTAAGGAAAAAACAGCTTTAATGTTTTAGGAGGAATACTTCCATTCCAAATCAAGACAAAATAGAAATCTTCAAAATTTTCATGATTGGCAATACAAAAAAAACTCCAAAAACCAATTTCACTGTAGTTCCTTAGAAACATTTCCCAAAGATAATTTTCAAATTCTTCATTTAAAGTATATCTTCACATGCTGATTAGATTACATTTGGAATCAATATGTTTTAAACAAGCAAATAGGAGCATTTCTGAGATATTTCAAACTGATGACAGAGGAATGCTTTGGAGTGCACAGCTTTGTAGCACATCCAGAAAGCTTTGTAAGTGAAGTGACTCCTCCAAAGATAAGGAGGTCTTGAGGATAGCATTCAGGACTTTTAAATCCCTTCTGGAAAGAGGGTTTTGATGCAAAACCCAAGACAAGAGTATTGCAATGCCTTTCTTTTAATATAGGGGCATTTCAAAATACACACTGTCTAAAGCTGCAGATTTACTGTTTCAGAATATGTGATGTTGAGTTGATTGGCACAGAAATGGATCCGTACTCAAAAAAAATAAGACGCATATTTACTGTTGTTGCGTAACTGAAACTTGATAATTGGGTTTTTTCCCTTCACTTTGCTCCCACATTTTTTTTTACTCTGATTTGTAAGTACAGTAATATAAAATTATAGTAAATGTAACTAAAGTAAAATGTCTGTTCTTAAAGCAGGCAACACAGTTTTAACATCACTTCTCTTGTCTTTGTTTTGGACTGTAACAAAGCAAAAAGCAGTCCCTTCTTACCTGGCTGTTGCAGATTACCTTTAACAAGGTGGTTTTATGTGAGAGGTGCACACTTGCTTGTTACCTTCAGAAACCGTGACTGAATGCTGAGGTGAAAAGGATTCTTATCCATTCATTTCATATATTTGTCAGTGTCTCCCTTCATGTTACTTAGATGAGTGCTTAGAGAGGTCACACTACACTGAGTTTCAAAGGTTGAAACAAAATTTATGTCAGTGTGTGTTTGTATCCGTATAGGGAATCATTTTGATGCTTTGGGGGAGAATTACAAGTAGGAGGATAGCACTGTATGATTTCTTTTTGTGTTCCAGAATACACGTTTAAAAACAAAAGCTTTTTCTATACATTTTGATATAACACATCAGAATATTTATCTGAATTCTGTTTTACTGAAAGAAGAAGAGAAAAAGGGAAAAGAGAAAAAGGCATTTCTGCTAAAGCTGCTCTCTGAAAGGAGGGTGTTGCTGCCATTTCATATTCAAGCTTTTAGCAGTGCCCATCAGTGTTTGTTTAGTTCTACTGAGCCTGCAGAAACAGTCACCTTATTTTATCCAGTATTGGCATTGTCTGACAGGCTTATGGTATGGCAGCAGGCCACTGGCTTCTTGTGGCTTCAGGGAACAGTCTTAGTGTAGCAGCATCCACCAGGATTGCCGTGCACCTGAGCTGCAGGAGCCAGTGTCAGACTGAGCCATGGCTGAAACTTTTTTTCCCCCCACTTGCAGAATATTGGTCAATATTAAAAATAATGATTTACAGGTAAGTAAATGTAAAGTATGTGGTTTTTTTTAAATTATAGGCTTCATGCTTTGTTTTAATACCCAGCTTTTTTGTTTACTGTGTAAAAGAGGAATTTGTTCTTCAGTTTTACAAGACGCATCTGTGTCTTTTCCATTTAAGGCTATAGGGAGAGCTTATCAAGCTAACCTGAACTTTTGTTTTCAGTTTTAACAGCTTGGCTACACACATCTTTACATTTGTGTTGGTAGGAGTTGGTGTGGTAACTACATGGCATTAAAAAGGCAAAAAGGAAGCAGGTCTGTCTAGACCTGTGTCTCTGCATTTCTAATTGAACAGAGCCCCTGCCTATATGCCTTATTGCTTCTGGGATTTTAATAACAGCGAAATAGTTCTGTTTAACACCATTTTTCTCATGCATACAGTTTCTGTGAATTGAAATTATTCTTCAGTCTTTAGGCTGTACTTATTCGCCAGAGAAAATAAAGCAGTGAACTTCACAGCAAAGCCGATCCTGTCAGAATGAAGGGTTACAGACCAAGGGAACGGATTTAAATCCTGAGTAATTATCACTGCTTTCAAAATAAAAAATCCTTAAAATTCACTATGCTTACTCACAAGAGCAGCGTTTAGAAATTTTCCCTCATGCTGCAAATGGTTTGCTAGTCCTTGCAAATCCAGATCTTCAGCAAATGGCTTGAGGAAGTAAGTGGAGAATTCAGTGCCGAGCTTTAAAGCAGGCAAGGGTGGTGGGTTTGGGGAAGGGAGGGACAG
Organism: Aleadryas rufinucha; assembly: GCA_013397815.1. Taxonomy (NCBI): domain Eukaryota; kingdom Metazoa; phylum Chordata; class Aves; order Passeriformes; genus Aleadryas; species Aleadryas rufinucha. The sequence continues at coordinate 349,390 of VZTH01017552.1, read as the reverse complement.
GAGGACTTTTCTTTTGTGATGAAATTTTCATTTTATTTTTTAAAAATGCACTGACAAAGAGAAAGAAAAGAAATACAGACAGTACATCTGCAAATGGCTACAGCCTTGTGTAACCCACTGAATTAAATGGAGTTCCCTACAGGCACAGAGATCTGGCCACATGGAAGAAGATGTGGGATTGACTCATAGTTAAAAGATTTAGAATAATAATGGTTTTTTCCTTTTACATTTTTGTTCACTGTATTTTTTTTTTTTCATTTTCTTTGTGCTCACACCCACATCTCCCAGGATTCCTTTTTCCTCTTTCTAAGGTAGCATGCACTGTTACCCAGTCTTGTGAACAAAGCTACAATTACCTTGGTAGAAGGAGATAATCTGTGTGAGCACAAACCATTTCTTTGAGCATGTAAGCAAAGGTGAAGCAGGTAGGCTCACATATGAAAACAGAAATTATGCTAATGATTTCTGAAAGCAATATAGTTTTCCTCTGATTATCCAGTATTTTTTATTCTGATTATTGTGTTAAGAAATTTTATTAGAAGTTGAACGGCTGACTGGAATATGGGATGTATTTATATATAAAACAGGATCTCAGATCTGTCTGCAGAACAGAGAAAGAATTGTTCTGCTTATGATTGAGGCAGTACTGCTTTTGAGGTTCTTTATTTCCATTCTTTTTCCTAGATTTATGCCTGACTTTTATAGTTTGGAAAGCTATTTTTTCTTTTCAGCTGCACTTTTTTAAAGAATAATTTGTTAAAGCCTTGAAGAACTTGTGTTTTAGACATTCACAGTCCATTCAACAGAAACCAACATAAAATATTTTCTGACTACACTCTACCTAAGATGGTAAATCCAAACTAATGAGACCTTGAAAGTAAACTGCTCTGTTCTGGCTTGCTGGACTAAAGGAGATGAATGAGCAGAACCAGGCAGGCTTTGTAGCCTGCTGAAGAAAAAGAAAGTAATCCATTTTTTTCAAGCTTTATTGTCTTGTCTGGTTGTATGGCAAACCAGGCTTGCTGAAAGGCTCGTGCTTCCTTTGCTTTCTCAAGTGGATAGGTATCTGGCAAATAAATGTGTGGCTTAAAAAAACTAATGCTCCATGGATGATATTAATGAAGCAAAAAAAAAAAAATTGATAGCTAATCTTATCAAATATACCAACTTCCAGAAGCATAATTAAAATTTAGAAGTTAGCAACAAGCATAGTGCCTAAGTACTATACTATTTCAGTTTGGTTTCTTTTGGTATTTTAATGGGTATCTGTTTCTCCTTCAATATTTTGCCAATTCGACAGTATGATCAAGTAGTGTAGGAATGTGCAGGGCCAGACTCAAATTTTTTTCTGAGCACGGTCCCAGTATAATAGTTTGTAAATGTCTTTTCTTCCCAGCGCATCACAGACATGTTTTTTTCAAACAAGAGGTTTGTGTTTCAAATTTGTATTTTAATTTAAATGCAGTAAGATGGAATGTCTTGGAGACAGCAGAAACATTTTATCCTTCTCTGATTGTGAAGGGGGAAAAAAGAAAGCTTGTTATTTAATCAGACGTATTTTTAGCAGGCTTCCATAATTGGCATGAGACCCTCAATCTAAGTACTTGTTTTATAATGGAGATGAGCTGATCCTTTCATGTTCACTGGTTAGCTGGAACACAATTTCAGTTCACACGAAGCTTTGATACCCTCTCCTTTAGGGGCTAGTGCCTAAACAAGGTCCAAGTCTCTAATATTATCAATTCTTGTAAGAAATTACATGCTTATTTATTGTAATAATTGCACAACACTACATAATTCCACTATTCTGGTTTGAATTTTTAAATTAGTTTTATTTCTCTGTTTTAGTGTAGAATCATTAATTTAGCTAGTTTAATTTATAAATCTTGATACGTGTCTACCTTGGTGCTGCTTCTCCACACATTGCTACTCTGAGCAGATCCAATTAATCCACTAAGAATTTGGTGTAGAGGTACCCAGGCTACTGCCCAAATCCAAAGTAATGCATCCATATGAGCTCACTCCAGTGCCTTACAGCCTGTGCTCAGTACTGCAGTGAGGTAGTTAAACTGATCCCAAGGTGCAAAGCACTGCTTGCACATTGGCATTGTGACAAATTGTAGAAATACACTGGTTCCCTCAAACAGCCTTTTTTTTTTTCTGTTTGTGCCACAGCCCTGTGTAATGTAGAAATTATCAAAGAGAGTTCAGACAATTGTTGCCTGTTGAGAACATTCGCCTCCATTTTAACATTTAATTTAAGAGCATGTAAATATGAAAAGCTTCCCAGTTGTGGTCCAAAATAACTGGTTTTTATTGAGAATCTGAGCTGTACTCTGCCAAAATAAACTTAATGCGTATTTATATTCTAAAATATTAATCTTGTAAACCAGAAATTGCACAGAAAAATGTCGTTTTTTGATACCTGGGTGAAATAAGTGAAGCCCATGGCTGTGTATTCATTGTGCATTCCTAGTAAGAAGCTCCGTATTCACTGTCAGACTTCATTAACGTGGTTTGAGAAGTGTCTTACAGGTTAGTTTTGAATCAGTGTTCATCTGTCAGCTACTACAGTTCTCTCCTGCTTGCTTCTCAACCTTTTAATCAAAACCAGCTCAGGCAGAGTAATCAGATACTATTGTGGGCAATAGTGACTCAGGAAACCCTCACAAATTTTAAGTCTTCTCAGCTGCTTCAGCAAAGAGAAAGTGAAACATCTGCACCTCCCTTGGGTCTCTGGGACTTTGGAGAAAGAGGCTATTGACCTTCAATACAGCAATGAATAAACAATAAGCACTGGGAGTTACTAGTGCATAGGGCTTTCTGGTTTTGTGGGGGCTTTTTACTTGTTTGGGGTGGGGTTTTTTGGAATAAAATGCCACCAAATTTCACCTCAGTTCGTAATGTGGAGTGGCACCTTGTCTCTCGCTGAACTGGCCCTTTTACTTTGAGCCACTTCTTCTACCTAGATCTGTGGTTGATAACTGGACAGTTGCATGTCCAACTTTAGCAAATATTGTCAGTAGCATTTTACAGGCTTAATGTTTCTTAATGTCCTCCACAAGGCTTTTTGTCTCAGCTTCTCTGCACTGTGGGAGACTGACCAAAATAACTATTCTGAACTAGATGTTTGCTGCCTCTTCTGATAGCTAAGAATTCTTAAGTGGCAAATCACCCTCTTTGCTTTGAGATTTGTTATGTAGTCATCTCATTTTGGGTTTTTTTTATTTAGGTTTTCAGTTAGGGGAGAAAAGTTATAGTATAGATCATAGGGCAAAAATACTTTCAGCCAGATTTGTGTGCTTTAATCTAAAGTAATGCACCAGAAGTAATAAAAAATTAAATGGGTGTAAACTTTAATGTCAGATTTAGTAGTCGTTAAGATCTTTCAGGTATTCTGTAATCATTAATTCAGTTCTTGGTTCATTAAAAAAAATGTAGTTGTTTAATTTGCAATTGCAATGGAACTTAAGAACTATTTTGTTAGTTGCAAAACTTCTATGTCCTGTGTATCAGAGGTGCCACTAAGCATTTTCAAATACAACCTTTTTTACAAAGCAGTCATTCTTGTATTTAAAAGTTCTTTTTCACAAATAAAAAGTGCTACCAAAACACATGCATGAAAAGCACAGTACAAAGTATGGATTTCTGTCTGCCTGAGCAGACTCCCTCTTTCCCTCACTCCCACAAACCCTGGCATGACACAGTGATATGTCAATTATAGTTTTTTTTCTTTCCGAAGGTTTTGCAAATGACCTTTTTTGAAAATATCAAGGTGAACTTACAGAGGAGTGATGTAACTGTTCAGATTACTCTAGTTTTGATTAATGTCTTGACAAAACATCTTTACCAGGAGTTCCTCTGGGTTTCTCTTGTGTTATACTCTCTAGCTGTTGAAGGGTAAATAAGTTAACTGAATATTCAATGTAATCAGCTGGGTGTTCTATTCAGGTAATCATTCGATCAGTACATTCACATAGGTATATTGGAAGATGTTGTGTTGTCTATGAGAGAATGTACAGTAAAGAAATGATCATACAGTATTTTTTTGAGCTGATGCACAAAAGGAGTTTTTATCAGATACAGACATCTCCTAGTACATCGTTGTTTAGAAATCCAGAGTACCTCTTGCGTGCTGTAAGCTGAAATATGAGACCTGAATTCAGAGCTAAAAGACCTGGGCTTTCAAGGCTTAAATAACTAATTCAGTTTTAGTGCTGTGATTTAACAGATTTTTATAATGTATTGATCTGAACATTAAATTGTACCCACACACACACACGCAAATGCCTTTCTTCCATGTTTGAAGTAAATTTTAATGAGGAGGAGCTTGTGAAGGTACAGCAGAGTTGCATAGATTCTAACACTGCGTTTAAAAGCAATTTCTCAGACAGGTAATCTGCAGTAGGTAGAACATGCCGATACATTTGGTATCAAAAAAACTCAGTGTGTTTTCATGGTATGATGCAGCCACAGTGTCTTGGAGATGGAAATAGTCACACAACTGCCAAAAAAACCCAACTTTGAGTGAAACGTTTGTGTTTGATTTCAGTATGGAATTTCTGTAAACTTCATGAACCTTATTTTTTGAGTGCCATTATTTCAAATTTCTGTATTGCTTTCCATTTGTTCTTCAAAGAAACATATACATGGTATGATCCACGTATATACATATATGAGTATTCTTATTGATTTATGTGGTTACAAATATAAAATATTCATACCTTAATAGAAACTAAAAACAGTCTTTATTGAGTTAAGTTGTGAATGTGGACACCAGGCTGCAGAAATGATTGATGGTTTTCTTACCACATGTAATAGCTTAACAGGATTTCACAAAACCTTTGTTCACACACTTAAAAATTACCAGAGCATTTCCTTAAAGTAAAGACCAGATAGTATAATCTTAAACTGCTGCTTCAGAGACATTGTCCTAAATGTTGCTTCAAAAAATAGGTATGGGATTTAAGGACTTTTTAAAAATTCTTATTTTTATAAATAAGCGCTGTAGATTACAGATGTATATAGACTGATGCATGTTGTTGTGTTCATTTTTGTTGGGTCTTTTTTAACAAACTTTCTGACATAGACATTGGAAGTAAGGTTAATTATACAATACGATTCTATTACATTTTTTCGTTCCTGTCTGGAAGTTACCTGCAAGTATAATGAGAAACAGTCACAGTCAGACTTCACCATTTATTTTATAACCTCCTAAGCCTGCACTGCTGCCTCTTCCTGTTAAGGTCCTTGCCGACTGCCCCTATTGCTTCCTTGCCCTCTAGTTTACTGGAGTGAACTCTGCACCTCAGCCATGATGTTGTGCATCCCCTCTGATGTGCCTACTTTGGCTGTGTTGTAGTGTTGTTCGGGAGTGAAACCCTTAAAACACAAATCCCATGGCCACTGGGTTCTTGGCAGCAGCTGGTCCCCCCAGCAGATGTGCTGCTTTTGGCAAGTTTTGTTTTACAGTGTGTCATGTAGCCATGGCCTCTGAGCCCTGTGTCCCTGGTTGGGGACCTGCTTTCCTACTACACCAAGGTGCTTCTCTGCTCCTCCACACAACTGTGATCCTGGGAAGAAGAGTTGGAGAGGGAACAGTTTAAACTGGGTACCAGTAATTCATGTCCTTTGTTGGAGAGGTGTATTCATGTTGTACGCTGTGATCACTGTAATTGAGGAATATGCTACTATTTTGTTGTGGGTAGCACTCTCCTGGTATTTCTTCCCTACCCTCCTTTTTCTCAAGCTTGTATATCCTCAGGAGTGGAATTATTCATGGTCAATGTACTTACTGCTATATCACCCCAGTAATTTACTACAACTCCTCTGTTCCTTGTTCCCCTTTGATTGGCCTCTCCATGTAGTCATATAGCGCATAACACAAAGATGGATTGTATGGCATTCTCTGCTGGGGAAAATCAACACATAGAGCAGGCTCACTGCCAAGATGCTCATAATTAAACTGTTGCTATGGACAGGATTACATCAATGTTTCTATCAATCATTTGCTGCAGTTTTGTGGTTATTTCTACTTGGATTTTTTTTTAGGTTTTACCTTTTATCTTCCTTTTACTTAGTTGAAGTGTTGCAGCACATAAGGGGAGATATAAATAAAAATAATTACTGGAAGACATAGGGGGGGAAAAAAGCGCCAATTCTATCATTGAAAGTTTATGTTTGAAGCCAATATCTTTGTGAGGCGTTTGCAGTATTTCAGCTATTAGAGATGTCCAGATGCAATCATTTCCATTCAGTGGTCATTATACTATTGTGACCTAAGAGTCTGATGCAAAACTGCCATGATGTCACAACAGTCTGTATGGCCAGAGTGTTACAAGTTTACCTTTACATGTTGCAAAATCAGTAAAACAGCATGTGTAATAGAAAAACAGCAGCAAAGCAATGAAACCTTGCATTTTTCTTCTGTCCCCCATCCCTTCTGATTCATGTGCAGTAAGTTGTGAGATGGACTAATGACAGAATAGCATGAAGTACACTGATGGATTGGAACAGAGCTTGCTTGCTTGTGCTTCACCTGCTACTATATCATTGCTGCTGTTATCCCCTATGACAATGATCTTCAGCAATTAATTCCCTTTGGTAGCACTCAAAGTGTTTGGTGTTAGAGCTAACTAGTGTGCAGTGCATTAAATGTAGAGAGGTGCAGGATTACAGCCAAAAAAAGGTAGTCTGAGTGGTAACAAATGATATCGAGTGCAGCTGAGATCACTGTAACGAGATAAACAGTGTGGTGTGACAAAATTGTCTCCCAGTTGACAGAACGATCCATATTTTATAGATTGCCTTAAAAATTGAAGGATGGAGTCAATTATAGCCAATTATGATGCTACATTTACTGGAGTAGTTTTTATATCCTATGGGGAGAAATAAGGAAATGTTCAAGTCAGTCAGAAAAAGCTTTTGCATTTGCTTCCCTGTTTTATCTGAACAGAGTTTTTTCCCATTTCTTCAGGTGAAAACTGTGTCTGAAAGTTGGGATTAAAGTATCTTTAGGAAAAAGGGAGTTTTTTATTGGGGTGGTTTTTAGGGGTTTTTTGGGGTTTTTTTTAGTTATTTTCATTTCTTCGTGTTGCCACGGAAAATTATGATAGATAATATGGCAAATAGAACAAGAAGATCGAACATCAGCTCCCCCCAGTTATGTTTGGGTTTACTCTAAAGGAATTGTAAAGGCAGCCTGATCATGGCAATGCCTGCATTGTGCATGGTGACATGTTGAATTTTTCTTTCCCAAAAAGGAGCTTTAATGTCATTGAAGAGATACCAAGTAAATACTGCATATTTTTGTCTTCAGTCTGTTAAAGTGAAAATAAAGGAGTGAGACCGTGAAATGGTTTGTTGTGACCCACAGTTACTTTTTAGTGAATAGATGTAAAATGGGATACAAAAGCAGCGTATTGAAGATGGACAGACAGACATGCATGTTAAGAGATCTGAGAGATCGCCTGAGTGGCTGAGAGGCAAGCATTTATTTAATGGCATTTATTCTGTCATTTAGATTATCTCCCACCTCTGTTTGGATTCCCAAGAAGCGTATCGGGGGGGCTGTGCAATCCATCTATCTCGTGCTGTAGTACTGACCATGAGGAGTAGTTTCCCTTCCCTAGCAAAGCATGCTCGTGGTAATTAGTGGGAGAGTCAAGTGTGTAGGTAAAGGTGTATTGAGAGATGAAAGCCAACAATAAACAAGTTGTTTGAGTAATGTTTCAAAGTGTTACTCTCCTCCTGTGTTGAAGATTTCATTCACCCGCTAACTTCACAGGGTGACCTAGTACATGTGCCAATGACAAAAGCTACTTGTAACAATTCAGATCATGCTTTCTGCTTTATGAAATGGGATTGTAAAAATCCTCTCAAAAATGACATCTGAAATAGCATTAAAACACAATTTCCCTTTGATAAGGTTTTAAGGCACTCATATGAAAAGTGACACTGCTTTGAGTAGCTCTATGTCAGCATTATGCAATGTGTTGCAAATAAGTGACATTAATCCATTAGGGGTGTGAGGGTCACTTATATTTCTCATTAAATCATTAAATACCTTTATTGATTTCTATTCAATCAGTTGCACTCTGCTCAAATACAGTGATCTCTAGACATGCTAATAGAGCTGTTTCTAATAATGTTTATAAGCCATAGTTTTAACGACAGATATTGCACTCAAAATAAATTATCGTGCCTAAGTAAAACACAAAGGAGCTTAGGGAAGCAATAATATTGTGCTGTTTGCAAATTACCTGAGCCTACTTTATTGCAAAAAAGATGATTTTTGTGACACAGATATTCTAAAATCATTAATTAACCATTGTCAGTACATCCTTTGCTTTTTCTAATTGTACAAAATTAATTTATATGTTTGGACTGCTTCTGTTGCATGATGATAAAGCATCTTTTCAAAATCAAATGCAAACCCGGAAACCCTGTCATAGTAAATATAGAATTTGTAGTACTAGTTTTTATGCTGAAGGCTGTTTAAAACTTGGATCATAACAAATGCTGTACTCTGGGATGGCATGTACTTGCTGTATTACTAGATTATTTTGTCATGTGAAGCAATGTGAGTGTATGGAAAGCTAGAAGATCAAATATGAGTAAGAGTACCTTTCTTCATTTTTTTTGTGATGGAACCAATCTCTGAGGGAGGAAGTACATAAGACTCAATTAAATATAACAGGTGCATTTTAGTGCTGTATGAATGGGTGCGTACTAGACAAAGGAAAAAAAGAAAAAAGGAAGTAATTTTCTGTCGTCTCTACTTGGATGCCATCCTAATGACTTTATCTTGACTGTTAGCCTGAGCTTGTTTCCTTTCCTTACCGATAACTTCAGCTGTATTTTCTATATAATGAAAGACTGGTGATAGTCCTGTTAATTTTTGCAGTTATCTGATACTGTAATTGTTGCTTTTTACCACACCTCTTCTACCTTTTTTTCCTTTGGGTGCAAACGGTTCCTCAGAGTAAATTGCCAGCTTTACCCTGAGCATAGCAAAAGCAGACTGGTACATTTATCTCTGCAGCTGAAACGTGAAGTTTTTGCTTCCAAACAGTGAATCGCATCCTGCTGAGGAATTACTGTTTGCGTTTTTGAGATTGTTCACTAGGAGCCTTAAGGGACTCTGACAGGTCTTGTCGAATAGCGTTGGTCATCCTTGTCTCAGACACCAAATGGTGCCAAGTACTGGCAAGTTTATTGCATTGTGTCTGGAGAAGCTGTTGTTCACTCAGCATTTTCTTCATAGGATGCCTGCCTGATTTCATTGAAGGAAACCTGAGCAAGGCTGTGTTATTAATGAATTATGACAAGCCTTTTGCCTGTCAGGCAGAGAGGTTCCTGCTATCTCCTTTTAAGACAAAAACATAATGGAAGATGCTCAGCTGGGCAAGCTCTCTGATGATACTCCTTAAGTGCTCATCCCGGGCTGATGCGAATACGCAGAGAGCCGTGAAGCTGCAAGTGGCAGCGTTTAATACCATCTCCCTCATAATGCCTGAATAATTTTCTGGAGAGCGATCGCCTTAGCTGCTGTGAACGTGGTTATTTGTTTATTTTTCACCTTGTCCTGGCGGATTGCTGACCGAGCTAATCTGCCGCACGCGCGGGGCTGGCGGCGGGGGGGACACGGCGACGTTTCCTTGCTCACAGCGCCAGCGCTCTCCTGAGCGTGGCAGGATCGGCAGCCGGAGCCCGAGACAGGCTCCCGGAGCCCAGCACAGTTCCATGGGCTGGCTCCCGAGGCCGCTCTGCGAGGGGAGCTGAGCAATGCTGGCGAAGGATGGGAAGGAGGCAATGAGGGAGCCGGCTGATGTTTTTCTTAATGGATGTTTGTGAGCAGGAAGGAGATGGCGTGGGCTGTCGGGGTGAGTTATGGAGCGCGTTCTGCGATCTCCCTCCGGTCGGGCGGCTCATTATGTTAAACAGTGCAGCTTTTAAAGCGCCGTAGCTCTCGTTTATGTGCCTTGGCCTTCATTTGCTGAAATGCTTCGAGTTCAGTGCTCAAGTAATTTTGGAAACTGGATGTAATTACAAAGGTTTCTTATGCTTACGAACAGCTTTTTTGAACCAGTGTAATTATCATTACTTGTGGATACTGTAAATTGAATATCCCCTCCCTAATTACATTAAACTCAAGGGTTGGCTGCTTAAGCAGCCAAATAAGAAAAGTTCACCCGTTACTATAAATAGCAAAATTGTTCTTTTAGTTCTGCTGACCTTTAAAGCAAAGTGCTTTTCACGATGTTGTCAGGTGTACATTATAAAGATAGCTTGTAATTAGACCTGTAATGAGGAAATCTGTTAGAATGGCTTTCTGAAAACTTCATTTATTCAATGTTTTCTAACTGCATGACAGAATTAAAGTTTCAGGGTGCTTTAGGACTTTTAAAGGGTTTGCTGCTGTTTTGCAGCTCACCTGTTCTGCCGGTGATTTGTAGCTGCCCTGTGCTACTGCCACTGCTCAAAGGCAGCAGCTGTAGCTGCAGCAACTTAGCCTTGCCCTTTGAAAACAACATGGGGTCAACAGAATGATTTATCTAGTGATCCAAGGGTTTCTGTGATTAATTAATGTTTCTTCTCTCACTTCAGGAGACAGATAATGACTTAATTTGTAGTGGGCAGCAGAAGAGAGAGAGAGAGAAGTGGTGGTTGCCTGATTATGGTTTTCTTTGGTTAACAAAAGTAGCTGTAGTCTTGCTGAAATGTTGTCTCATCTGATACATGGACACAGAGCTTGAGTTAGTGAGTTGCTGTGCCTGCCTTGGGTTCAGTGTGCATCCTGTCACGGCTTCACCAATTCTGTGTCTTGTCTTAAGAATACTGAAGGCATTTCTGTGAGAAGTTTGATTAACTCATTTACTTGTGGTGACTGATACGTTTAGTGCGTTGCTACCAGCTAGTATTTACTTTGCTTTCTTCATTCTACTTTAATTAAAATCATACTGTTTATTCCTGTAGAAGCTTCTTTGTTAGTTGAGATAACTTATTTTCCAGAGCGCTTCCTGCTGAGTGTCCTTCATGACATGTCTTTAAAACATGCTTGGACAGCACAAATTGAAAAGTGTCTTCGAGAAAGAAAGAAACTTCAATTGCTTCAATGGTAGAAAATTACAGTTGTAGGAAAAGAATAAAAAAAAAAAAACACCTTTATTTCATAGTGTAACACTATAAAATTTGAATGGAAATAATTACTAAGGGATTTTTAATGAAATGTAGGGCTAAAACAAAGGCAAAAAATAATTTGCAGCTTGGTGTGTTTTATATGTGTTATTAGTCGATCTGCAGCAACTCTTAGCTAACAGTTTAAACTAATTAAATACCCTGCATAGTTTTATTTCTTGTTAAAAAATACTTATGTTCTTATTTGATATATTTATGAGTTTAAAATTAAGGAATAACTATCACAATTCTGGTTTTTCTTCCAATGTATTTTCTCTCTTTCTGTATTTATCCTATTACATGATAGGCAAAGCTACTGTAAAGGTTCGTTATAGATTGTGGTGATAGTATGTTTCTCTTATACACAAGAGAGGGAATATGTGAAGTAAATAGACAGTATTTTATGCAAGTAAGTAGGGGGTACACTATAGGTAGCCATTACTGATAGACAGAATTTGTGTCTGATGTGTAACAGTCCAAATGAAAACCAGAACGTTCTCATGACTCATTAAATTAGACAAAGATACACGTGCTATCAGTCTGTTAGCACACAGACAGACCCTTTCTCATAAAAGCAAGGAGTAGATGTTGTAGTAGAGATGTGTAGAGATTAGCTAGAAATCCAAAGGCCTAGACTTAATTTAGTTGTTACAGAACCTCAGTAGGTAAAAGTGTTTTTCTCTTGTCAAGTACCAAAAGACTGGTTCCAGCAGCATCTTGAGCAGGCTATCTGATAGAGAGCAGGGAGTTACACAAGACTTTGAAGATTTTTACTTTAAATTGTTTTTACTTACCGTTTTGTGGGCACTTACCCATAAGGCTTAAAACCTTGTCGCTTCAAGATGGCACAGCAAAATGATTTTTAGCTGGCTGTATACTGCTGGATTGAAGGCAAATCTTCCAACTTGTCCTTTCCCAGTGATTTCAAGTACTGGGTAAAGCTTGTGCACTTAGCAGTAGCTAAGCTTTTAATGTATAGTAATGCCTTATAATAGAGCTCATTGGTTGTGTGTGTTTGTAATTCATCAACCTCTTTTTTTGAATGGTTTATCAGCAAGTATGTAGAAGACGCTCCCTCCTTGAATTTAGGATACAGTCGCAGAGAACTCTTGTGAAACTGAGATGCAGACAGTGTTAAAACTGCTGTCTTTGTCCCCCTAATTACAGGTCACTCTTCTGTTTTAAGCTGCTTTCTGTTTTGCTCCAATCTTTGTAAAAGTAAACACAAAATACTCAGTGATGAAGCATGTCCCCAGAACATATCACTGGAAGAAGAGACAGTGTATGAACTGAGTGACATTACAAAGTGGCATAATTGTGTTCTCTGCTTTGCTTCCTGTTCAGCTCCTAACAATACCTAACACTTGGACTGCTTTCTTTTGGCAGCTGAGCACTGAGCTGACATTTTGATGGCACTATTTATTGTAACCTCAAGGTCTCACTCCTGAGCGATAATGTTCAGCTCAGAGCCCATCACTGTACATGTGAAGTTAAGGTTATATTTTCCCATGTGCATCACTCTACACTTATCCACACTGAATTTAATTTACCATTCCATTGTCTAGTCACTCAATTTCAAAAGGTCCTGTGATTCTTCACCACTTGCCCTCATCCTTACTGCCATGAATAAATTGGTATCATCTGCAAACTTGGTTGCTTCAGTGCTCGGCTACCTTTCCAGGTCAATTACAGGTATGGGAAGAGGAGCAGATCCCAGTGCAGATCCCTGTGGTATTCCACTGGTAGGCTTCCTCCACTATGCAGGTTTGACCATTCACCCCTGGTTTCTGGTTATGTCTCTTAACTAGTCATGTTGCTGTGCAGAGACCTCTGTTTTGCCATGGGTGCTTAGTTTCTTTAAAAGCCTTTAGTGAAGTACTTGTTAAAAGCTTTTTTGAAATTGATTGACTGGATCACTGGTTTCACATGTTTGTTTGAGCTATTCAAAGAATTGGGTTAATTTTGTAAGACTCCACTTAATGAAAACTGAAATTTGATTCTTCTTAGACCCCACTTAGGGCCCACTTAGTCTTTTTGCTATTACAGTTTCTATTAACTTCACGAGCGCATAGATGTCAGGTTTGCAGGTTGCCGTTCCCCTGGAGCTTCTCTGGAACCTGTATTAGAATTCGGCAGCACATTATCCACATTGGAGACCTCGAGTAACAAGGCACTGTGGAGAGGGATGATCACTAGTAATTCAGCTATTCTCCCTTTTCAGTTTGCACTCTCAGGTGAATGCTGTCTAGTGCTAGCCACTTGTTACTTCATTCACAGAAAAATTTGGGGCTTTTTTCCTATACTTCTGTAACATCCACCGTAATAGAGTTCCTTGTTCGTAATAACACAATAATAATAATTTTAATAATAAATTAAAACCAGATCAGTTGTTAAAATCTGAATTTAAAAAATGCAAGTCTTCTGCTATTATTTGCAAGTAACATACTATTATGTTTTGCTTTGATTTTGTATATGTTCATTTTCCTTACTGGTGTTTGAGAGAATAATGCAAACAGTTGAAGAAAGGGTAAGATTTCATTTACAGAGAATAAGATTTTTAAAATCCTGAAAATTTATAGAGTTATTTGAGTTATATAAATCTGAGATGATGTTTGAAACCATGATCCTCTAGAAAGGAAGCAGTATTTTTAATTTGGCAATTTCTTTTTATTGAAAACACATATGGCTTCTATCAGTAATTATCAACCTTAAATTACATTAGGCAAATTTTAGCTCGTGGATAATAAATGTGTGACAGCACCATGTGTGGTTTCTGAGTGAAGCTTTTGTCATATTTCATTTTGGGGGAATATTCATTTGACATTCCTCATCACACAGCTCCCATTCAAAGCTGAATTTTAAAAAAATGACTGAAGGATACTTTTGGGGTCACAATCTACCATTTCTTTGGACAAAGCTGTGTCAGTGTTTGTATTATATATTCAGATTTTAGGGATTTGGAAATGGGTTTTAGTCACACTAGGCTTATATTTCGAATCCTTCAAGTTTCTGAGCTCTTAACTCCCTTAAGTGGGGTTCTCACTCCGCAAGGCAAAAGAATACTGCAGGTGAAATCCTTGACAGCAGGTCCTTTTGCTTCTTGAAGCAAAGAGCAGTTAAGCTTCTCAGGTATCTTTGGAAGCGTAGCCATGATTTTACTGCAAAGCTCTGCTGTGGAAAGCTGCACTCAGTCTGTGGAGGCAGAGCAAGAGATTGTTCTTGAGTTTTTATCTTACAGAAATGGGTTTTGTGTCTTTATAGAGTCCCATGTGATAGAAAAACTGACAGCTGTGATCCTCCAACTTCACTCTACTCTGTTTCACATCCTGTCTGTCCTCAGTGGGAGAAATGACTGATTCCCTTTTTCTTCTGCCATGGGTGTTCAGGGGCACGAGGTCTGATTCATCACATACACATCACTCAAGCTGATACTCCCATTATGCTCATATTGGAGGAAGGAGAAAACAGTACCATTGTAACTGGGATTACAGCATTTCTCCAGTTATGCTTAAAGACTTTGACAATTATAGGAAGAAACAGTTTTTGTATTGGCATGTTTTCTGTTTGTTGAGGTGAAAGTAGGTGAGGTGAAGAGAGAAAAAAATGGAATAAAAATCACAAGGTAATGAGGTAAAATGAATTACAAATAATACATGGAACTAACATGATGGGCATTTAATTTAAACAGTTTGGCAGGCAAAGATTAAATGAAAATTTACCTGTGGAACTGAGAACTGTATATATAGGACTTACATAGAACTGCTTGATAGTGATTTTGTTCCTGTTCTTTCACTTTTTTAAATTACTGTGGACAGACCAGAAAACTGAAGTATCATCATAATTCCTCACTAGCACAAGGAAATACAGTGTAAAAGAAGTGCCAAGTTCTATTCCAAACCTATTTTTTTAATTATAAGTACATGCACTTTACAGAATTGCAGGCTTCAGGAAGACTTCCCCACATCTCTCCCCACTGTATTCATAATGTCTAGAGAAATCCTCTGATTTTTGCCTTCTGAAAAATCTCTTTGGCAAAGTATCATGGGAGTATCAGAAACAGGGCAAGGAACAAATTGGCTATCAGCACTCCAGTTTGCTTGGACATTGGCCAGATCTTGCTGTCAGATTTTGTATTGAGGAAAACAACCCTCACAGGTCTGAATGGCAAAAAGCTTTGAGGCCTTTCATCTTAGGTTGTGCTTTCAGGCAGGATCACCTGCCAGGATTACAGAGACATATTACACCCATGTTAAATCTAGTTCATTACAGGGATCTTGAGCACCGGTCTCCTAAGGACTAACATCTATATAAAAATAATTTGAAAAAGTGTAGGAGAAAAACTGTTTAACAAGAGGATTTTTAAAGTTTGCTTCAAACAAAATAGGTATGGAAGAAGACACAAAGTACTTTTTCAAAAAAAAACAACAGAAAAATGGAAGTTTAAGTATGGGTGATGAGGCATTATGTAGAAGATGGTCTGGTCTTTGGGAGATTTCTGAGGATGTGCCAGGGACAGGCAAGAGCTGTAGATTTGTGCATACCAGCAGCTCATGACAGCTGATTTGGGACTAACATTGCCTTCTTTGTACATAGCATGTCCAACATAAGACTGTGTATACCCCTACATACTTTTTCACACCTGTATGGAGTTTCTCTAAGACAACAGTGTTGATCTTCAGATCTGGTATCAGGCTTGATATTTTCTGGCCACAAATTGGCCATTTGTACTTCCTTTCTAAGTATGTAATACCAATGACTATGGCAATAATAACATAGCATTGTGAGTGGAAGTGCTGTTCGAGTTTCTGTAGGGAATAAGAGACCTCAAGATAAACAACAAAGCTTGGTCTATTTTCAGGCCTCCTATGGAGAGAGCAGCTACAGAATGCACAGATAAACTGGGAGTGACCATAAAATAATTTCAGTAGGTGACTTAAAATCCAGATAATTTATGAAGGGAATTTGTTCTGAGTGTTCTTTCAGGGAGTGTAGGGAGGCACAGCTCATAGCCTATGTGATAGGAAGATTTGCAGCCCAGTGGTTAATTCAGTCAGTTGTCTGCTGCCCTTCAAGGCCTGGCTGAAGACTTTTGATGATTGGCCTCCTTTCCTCAAGCTCCCACTTCTTCAGCACACAGCAGCAGGCCAGCCTAGCTCGCAGCCAGCATGCTTTCTGCTCCAGAAAGGCTTTTGGTGAGGAGGGTAACCAAGGCCAAGTTGTGTGAATTATTCTTCAGTCATAGTCTGCTCCCAGCTGTCCTCTTTCCTGGCAGCAAGGGAGCAGGCAGGGACTGCGTTGGGCACAAACCCAGAGGCAATGCAGAACAGTCATTGTGCGGGGGTTTAGTATATCCAGCTTTTCTGGATCCACCCTATTTGCCTGGATCTTTACAGCCTGCAGACAGTGCTGCTCCTGCTGTGGTGTGGAGCTGAACCCCACTGTGGTAGCTGACATGGCTTGATGGGTTTGTTGCCAAATGTACCATCATTTCACTGGTGACACTGAGAATAATTTTTAAACTTCACTCATGTAGGCACTGTCTCCTTAAAATGTAGACTGGAGGAACAACTAGCAGATTCCTCCTTTTTGCCTGTTTATTTTAGGTCTTAATAGACTTAAGTATTTCAGGACTCTGTAGTAAAATAAATGCCTGAGGGAATCTGAAATGTTCACACATAACTAGGGCTGGCAGGAGAACAAGAATTCAGTGTCATGAAAAATTTAGCAGGCTTGGCATTCGTCTTGATGAGGAACTAAACACAGTTCTTCAGAGATTTTAATGAAAAAAAAGAGGGAGAACAAGTTGCTCTGCTATTAGCTGCAGGCTCATTAGCTGGGGCACTCACCTGGAAGGTAGGAGACCCAGGCTTAATCCTCTGGCCTGAATCAAGCAAAACATTCAAGTGTCTTTTCTCTGGTTAGCTGCTGTCTCTGCCGGTTTGTCTCGCTTACATGGCCCAAAAGTTGGGGATACCATCTGAGATGCCTCTTCAGTAGTAGGTGGGAATAAAGGTAGTTCTGGGTGCCTTCTTGTGTAGAGGAGTCTGCAGTTCGTATTGGTGAGCGGTTGTGGGACAGTCCATAAGAACTGCCCAGCTGTCTCTCCTTAGACCATTGTTTTTTAAACATGTCTTGAGTTTGCTTTCATGAAAAATAAGCAATGACGTTACCAGTATTACCTGTATCTCTAGGTTATTCCATGTCCCAAAGTGCTGTAAATAATTTCTAAGTTTATTTTAGTATGCTAGTGGTTTCCATTAAATGGCATAATTCATTAACTGGTGCTACAATCAACACACCATGTTCTTGTCTTGATAATTTTTTAGGAATTTCAGTGGACTAAATTAATGAATTTGTAACAGAAAAGGTGTCTGAAACTTTAATTGTGATGTGAGGCAAAATAAAAAGTGCGTCCATTAACTAAATAAAAGACTAAGGAAAGGTAAGAGGGAAGAAGGTAGAGGCAGAGGTTTCCTTGGTTATAAAAGGGAATGCCAAGACATTGGGAAGCCTTGTCTCTAGGAGGTCACAGATGTAGGTGGCACTGCCTTGACTTCGCATGTGCTGTGCAGTTCTCAGGGGTTCGTTGCCTGCCAGCTTCACAGCATTCAGTTCATAACCTTTGCAGGGGATAGGAGGCATGCAAGACAAAAATACAGTATTTTGCAAAGCAAACACGAGAGAGAATGTGCATTTCTGCCCTCAGACTGGGATTCTGGTAGGAGATGACTGAAGTAAGAAGATAATTTGGTGCGCTCTGTCCAGTAACTTTACATTCAACTCACATGACAGCCCCTCCTTCAAAGGCTGTTTTTTTGTTTTATTGTTAGGGATAACATCAATGAAGACTGTTTTGAGCTGGGGGTGGGAGGGGAAGAGCTGAATGCATTTTGATCCAATAGATTCCATGAAAAGAGACTGTGACCATAAAAACGTCAAATAAAGCAGTTGTGTATTATTGTTTATAATGAATTGTTTTCTGCTTTTTCTGCTAATCAGGCATTTTCATAAATGCATTTTCCTTCCAAATGGATATGTTGTTATTCCCATGGAGCAGCTGCAGTAACATATCGTATTGCATGTTAGGATTTTTTTCTTTCAAATGGAATGATGTATGAGTCATTTAGGCCTAAAACATAGTAAAACTTATTATGCCGTTGTTCATACCACATTTTCTGAAATAAATAGATGCAAAAAGACACTTGCAGTGAAAGTTGGATTCGTGAGAGTTTGGTATAGGCTGATAAATGTTACGGGCTGATGCATCATTTTTATTCATAAGAAATTTGTGTATGGTTCTTAATATCACTGCCTGCTCACCTCAGCACTCATAATCTTAACATCAGCGTGGCAGAGAGCTTTGTATTAAACTGCATTGATTAACAGCCTC
This sequence comes from Aleadryas rufinucha, assembly GCA_013397815.1. Classification (NCBI taxonomy): domain Eukaryota; kingdom Metazoa; phylum Chordata; class Aves; order Passeriformes; genus Aleadryas; species Aleadryas rufinucha. The sequence goes on along the minus strand of VZTH01017552.1, from coordinate 330,822 downwards.
CTCTAGTCACAGGGTCTGACTTTGAAGTATCCTGTGATTTTTCTGCTTATGCATATAAAGATTCTGACCAAGAATTGAATTTGCAGGATGTAACTGCTTCAGAAACTTGTAATGAATGGTAACTGCATCAGAAAACATGTAATGAATGAGTATTTGGACCACTACCATATCTCAAAGATAAATAACAAATACAAACAAAAAAAAGGCATCTCAGATAACTGAGCAAGAGAGCTAAGACTATTCCTTTGTCTTTATCTCTTTATGTAGAAACCATGACATTTCAAGTGTAGGAGGCTAATTTAAGTTGTGTGTAGTAACAGCAACTCCATCAGAAAACTGCATGTGTGTTAGGCATTAGGACAAAATTAATGAAATGTGGGTAAACCTGATTTCAGTTCTGTGTTTGTTTTTTCTCCGTGCTTATAAATTGCATTTTATAAAGTCTGATGCTTTCAGAATGAGCATCTTTTAAATGTTCCTGCGTAATCTTTTCCTTACATAGTGCTGCATTATCAAGCATCATATAAAATTAGTTATTTTGTGTTGATATGAATGCAGACCAAGTCAAGCCAATAGTTGGCTTTTTCAGGAGCTGCTCTCCTAATTGGTTGCATTACATCTTTTTATAAAAGAGGCATTGTGTGAATAGAAATGTAATCTTGGCCATGAACCTGTTTAAAAGTGTCTTTTTCAGAGGGGAAAAAAACCTAGTCAAGTAAGAAATTTGTTCGTGTCTTTTCTTATCAGTAAGTACTTTGGTAGATGTTTTGGCAGTTGAGATTCATGAAGGTTGATGGGAGGGAGTGGATAGTCCTGGAAAGCGCATGCTGTAAAGTATATGGGGAATTTTAGTTTTACAGGACAGAGCTTCCAGACCAATTCCTCTAAATGCTTTCTGTGTAGTAACTGGTTTTTATCTGGCAACTTTTAGTGGTACTGAGGGGGGCATCTTGAAAATAGGCTACTTCAACATTAATAATTTTTCAGGAACTCAGAGACTTGTAGAGCTTCTACTGGCAATCCTACTGTTTAGCTGACAAGCAGTTGTTTCAGAGTTTGCAAAGCACTCAGACAACAATTTCCTTTCATCCCTTTTCAAAGAGATGGATAACCTCTGCCTGCCAGCAGATATGGATGGCCCAGCTGGCGTGTCCCTTGTCCCTGGACTAAGGCCCAAGGATTCTGGAAGCAGCTTGGTAAAGAGGGTTTGTTACCCTTGGCTCCAGTCAGACATAAACAAGTATTTTCTCTATTTTGGAATTTTCCTTATATGTATTTTGGCCCAATCTTCTGGGCCTTTTCTATTTTCTTTGAGATAAACTCTCTTCACAGTAACTGGTGTGGTTTGCTTTACTTCAGTTTTTACTATTCTGAAGTGGTCAAGTTGGCAAAGAAATAAAGATTATGGTATTACTGCTGGATTTTATAGCTAATATTTCATGAAACTTTATTAGAACCTCCTTTTGTTCATTACCTCCTAACTTTATGAAAAGCACTTTTGGACTGAAATTATTTGTGTTCAGTCTGAGGCCAAAGGGGTTTTTTTACCTCCATTCAGCATTTTCTGACCTACCTAAGCTAATGTGAGGGGTTTGTATATTTTTTTAAGAACTGTTAAGTCTGTATTCTTTTGAACTTGAATGGATAACCCTATTTAAAATTTATGGTTTTAAACTGTACATATTGCTGGAGCACTTATCCGGTTCTGCTAAGTGTAAACACAGATAAAATGTTAAAAAATTAAAAGCTATCAAATAAAGGGTTTATGTAACTAGCCAAAATATATTCTATTTTAGATAGCAATAATTTCTTACAGTGGAAGAGTGACTAAAAATATGCAACTTTGTAGCACTTCACAAAATTTTCTCATCAGCTAATACATTATTGCTTATATGTTTAGGCAACAATAAGGGACTTTGTGGGTTTTTTGTTTAATGCTGAATTTCTAGAGACACCTGAATAGAGTCTAGCTTTCTCTCACTTCTCTGTATCCTATAGTTTTTATTGTTCTTGGTTTTCTAAATAATTCCTCAACAAGATTAGGCTTTGTCAAAAATCTGGCCCCAAAATGCTACCTCTGGCCCATTTCAACACTGTTGCCTTAGCAGCTTTGGTAGCGAGCTGACTTCAGTGATCATGCAGTGGATTTTCTTTTAAGCTGTCCAGCTTCTTGCCTGTGGTGGTCTATTTGTTTCTAAAGTAGAAACATTTTCTCCACATGGGCAAAACTGATAAGTTCTCTTCCAGCAGAGAAATAAATTACATACTAGATGTAATGAGACATCAGTGTCCGGTGAATGTCCTGTTGCTTGTGCGAGTGGTACTGTGTGAGACAACAGTCAATAATTTTCTGGTAATTCTAATTCCTCTCCTCCCCAAAATTCCTTTGTTAAGGAATTACATTTAATGTAGCAGAAAAAAGCCCTAACAAGAAATAAAACTTGAAAGTGCTGCAGGAAGGGAAGGGCTTTTGCAAATGAAGCAACAAGGAACTAACAAAAATACCTATTTCAGTGGTGCTACCTTCAGGCCCTTCAAGACTTCACCGCTGGTTAGGTAAGTTTGATGTTTCGTTGGCAGGACTGCCCTCTCCTTTCTCATTGCTAAACGCACGCTTTTGTAGGCATGGCGTCCTTCTTTAGTGTTATGGGAAATGTTATTGGTTTGCCTCAGTTTATTGGGAGAAGGCAGGGAGCAGCAGCATGATGTTTTAGTGCACATGGAAGGCTGTGGCAGTAGTGCTGCTCATTCTGATGGCTGCTCAGCCTTGTGCTGGTCCCTGCAGAGCCGTGCTGGGAGGCACACAGAGCCCGTGGGGGAGCGTGTGCCGGTGTCTGGGGCAGCTTGCAAGCAGAAGCTGGTGAAGATGGTAACAGTCATTGTATCCTTCCTTCTCCTCCTCTTCTTTTGCAACGCCGCAGCCCTGGTCTTTTGAAATAGCTATGATCCAAAAAATGCAGCTCACAGGAATATATAAATAACCTCACTAATAGAACTAATTGGTTAGAGCATGGTGCTAAAAGTGCCACGGTCATGGGTTTGATCCCCATATGGGCTATTTACTTGAGACGGACTTGGTGATCCTTGTGGGTTCCTTCCAACTCAGAATATTCTGTGATTCTTGTGAATTACAAGAAATAAGATTTTTTTTGTAAGTAAGGTTTACTAAACACTTTTTCAGCAGTTTGTTGCTCTTTGTTCACAGCTATCAAAATCTCTTTGAATTGCTATGTTTCCTTCTGAGAAAACAAGTCATATTCTGTGGTGTGCAAGCATAAGCAATTGGATGTCATTAAGAGCTTCTCTGGATGCTTTTTTTCAAAGATGTTGTTCTCTTTATGGCAGACTGCAAGGCAGTGGCCACACTGGTAGTGAAAGTAGGCAAAACTGGTATCCCTGTCATTGATTAGACTGCTTTTCTCATATAGGACCCAGTAGAATTAAGAAAACCAAATTTAGTTAATTAGTATTTGATTTCATTCCTCTTTAGGCTGCTTCTTACAGGGGTGGGAGGAATGAGGGTGGGAAATTACCTGATTCTAAAAACTTAATGATTTGTGAATCATTCTCAGAAAGTTTATTTCCTCTTTAAGAAGCCTCTCTCCCACTCCCTTCCAAAAAAACCTTCAAGTTGCCTTGTGCTCTTCAAGATGCATTTCCTGTCCTATTCCAATGAGACGTTTTCTGCCTACCCTAATTTAGCCCAAAGCAACTGTGAAAATACAAAGTGCATTGACTACCACTGAGTCATGTTGGAAGAATGATAAACCAGATGTGACATGGCTCAATCCATTTCACCTCTAATAATAAAAAGTCATGAATAGGAAGAACAAAGAAGCATTTCTTCAAAGGTTACTTTTATAGGTGATTACTCTTTATGAATTGCCATCTGAAAGAGTATCAGCATCCAGAAAAATTACAGTCTTTTACAAAGGTCACAATTGAGAGTGGAAACTTGGTAAACACTTCAGCATCATTGCTGAGTGAATATAAGACAGACTGAGAGCGGCTATCCTTCTTACATTGATTATAGTATATGCCAGCTGCTCTATTTTTGATACTTGATTCCATTTCTGGAAATGCACAAAAAAAACCCCAAAACCTGGTGGGTTTTTTTTCCTGGTTTTAGCTTGTGTCTGTGGTGTGTTTATAGTTTGGGTTTTTTGAACATGAAAATCCTGGCAGGTTTTTGAGAAGGGCTGGTTTCTTTCTTACAGCACTGTGTGATGCTTAGTTTGTTTTGCGTGTGAATTGATGAATAGGGAGGAGAGAGAATGACTGGCTGCACATTCCCACTACCCAGGAGGTCTCTCCTGCCCTTTCCCCGCCCCCATGTAGTGGTCAGTGAAGCAGCAGGCCCAGGCAGATGTGCACAGCCGTGTAGGGCTCTGACTGAGGCAGAAGTGATTGGCCATGCACAGGTGCCTTTTGCATTGCACAGGTGCACAGCTGTGTGTGTGTGCCTGCATGTAGAGCGACCACACACCCCTGCAACTTGGCCATGCTTGAGCAGGCACCAACTGCTGTGGTAGGAAAGGAACAGGTCTGTCCTGTCTGTTACACAGGACCCAAATGGGGACCCCAGGAGCTTCCTTATGTGCACAGTCCAAGTGCTACGCGCCCTTGGAGACATGGCTGTGATGCTCAAGCTACTGTGTGCTGGCTGCCAGGGCTTGCAAGTTGGTTGCAAGTGGTACTTGGCTGGGCCAAAACTGGGAGTGTGCAACTTGTACAGCTGGGTCGGTGGTTGAGCTGGTGTCTCCTTGTCCTGGCTGTGCTGTATGAGACTCCCATCACAAGGCAGAGGAGTCTGAATCCCAGCAGATGCTCTAAATGGAGAGGTGACATTTTCATGTGAGAACTTCTACATCTCAAGTGAAGATAGGAGTTAATCGGAATATTTTGCAATCTGGCGTTGATTTCAGCTTGCTTCTGTCCAAAACTGCGCCCCCACCCCCCCCAAAAAAGAGGAATGTTTTTCTAAAAATACAGAGATCTATCACTTAAAATGCTTTTCTGAGTAGAAGAGTGAAGATTTTCACTCTTCTGGAAATAGCTCTCTGTTCCCTTCCAGTATTTTGCATGCCCACTTTTAATTAATATTGGGGGAAATAAAATGGAAGATCCAGTTGAGTTGAGCAGAACAGCTCCTAAAAAATAAAACCTGGATGCTAGAGATGCTTGAGGTTTTAGTTCAGCTTAAGGACTTTCTGCCTTGGTGAGTGGACCTTTGCTCTGCTCCTGGCTCTGAATTTATAAGGTGATTCCTTTTGAAAATAAGAATAGTAAAAAAAATTTTAATAAAAGAAGTAAGAGCTATGCACTTCGGTTAGGATGCTCTGTCATTTAAGGCTGAGATTCTGCAATTTCTTTACAGACAGAACTCCCATTTAAAGCAAAGATGAGCACTGCCTGAACTCAGGATTGAAGAAGGAGATGTTACGGTCATGCAGTCTGACCCCTGTAAGAACAGGGCACTCCTTTTCATTTAACAATCTGCTTAGCAGCAGCTGTTAACTTTTTGAAACAACCAAAATGCTTCAAAACATAAAGTGTCTGCTTCAGAAATGAGTGTCAGTTCTAAGGCATAACCATTTTTCTTAAGAAATCTTTCTCTTTTTTGGAAGATAATTACCAGTTTTATATTACAGACTCTGGTTGTTATACTACCCTTCCAAGAGAAAAAAAAAAAACAAATAGCAAGATTTCAGGCCAGTATTTCTCTTGCTTTCTAATGGATTACTTTTGTTTTTCAAAGCAATGTCCTCTGATTATAGTCTTGCAAAGTTTTAACTTTCACAGTCCACAGAAGTAGTTGCAACTTTATGAATTAGAATACGTGTCAACATAATACATCTGTTTTGTTTAGAAGTACTAACTTTTTGAGGAAATCTAGGAAAAGTACATGTCATTTGTGTTTAAAGTTTGCATCTGACATGAAGGCACAGTTCATCAGGACTCAGAAGGATTTGAAACTTCAAAAGTACACCTCCCAGTTCATGGGTAAAAGGGTCATTATCCATTATGCTTACAAATAAAGCAGAACACAAATGGAAAATCCACAGTAGATCACAAGCATCATTTCTATGCATTTGAAAGCATTTATTTTTAAAAGAATTCTTGGCATGTAGTTTCTTCTCACTGCAGTGTTTTTCACTATAGATGGATTTATACAGTCTTACTTATATATGTGTGTATATTTGGAAGACTGTCTATGCATGTATTTCCTTGGGGAGATCTTCACAGCAGCTCCAGTGGTTGACTCGACTCTGGTATAAGTAGATAAAGAGAACTATGCTAGTTATAAATAATTGTTCTTTGTGTGCTATGCAACAGCACTTTTTGGTAGTTGCATTTGCATGTAGAGTATTAATTAAGAGATAACTGTCACTGCAGGTTGGCTGCAGAAGGCTGCAGGATCCAGCAGAGAGATAAATGCCAATGCCAAGTCATACAGGTTGGAGAGCATACAGGAAGTCCATAATGAAAAATTAGTTTAAAATTAAAACTCACTTATTACTAACTTACTATGTTAAATGCAGAGATGAAGAGGTCCAAAATACAGTCATTAAGGGTTGTACATACCAGGTGAAGGGCTTTGGGGTTTTTTAGGGGATTTTTGGGTCAATCTATATGTGATACACTGGAAATTGAAATTTTGGGAAGTGATCAGTAAACTTGTTAGGAGGGTGTAGGTGCCCTTTTTAACAAGAGTGTGTACAGCTTTCAGCACGCTGGGAAGCCCTAGAACAGATTGCAAAGAGTCATCTCAGCTTGATTCAGAAGGCTTCTAAGTGTCCTTCATGTTCAAAAGTGTTTTGGTTTCTAATTAATTTAGCCAGAAGACATGTTATTTCTGACCTTCAAAAACCACTGCCTGTCTCATCCAAGTTTTAAAAGATCTTTAAACTGTTTTATTTAAAAAAAAAAAAAAACAAAAAAAAAAACACCAAAAAAAACCCCTGCAACCTGCCTTGTCCTGTTGTGAGCAGCAAAGTTCAAAACAGAGATGTATAGCTATTCTTAGCGATCTGCTATATGTATAACATGTTCTTCCACAGTATGGGGTTTGGTTTTGGGTTTATATGACATAATAGTGCCATTTAATATAACATGAAATCTTCATTTCCATGAACTCACCAGCAAAAATCCCATTAATTTCAGTAAAGAGATATCTACTTTGCAATTTGTAATTTCATACCATATTCTTACTGACACTGAAGTCAGTAAGAATCTCTATACCACTTCAAAATGAGACTCTCCTTCTGTGTGTTTGAGATGCAGATAGAGGAATTTTTTTCTTCAGTCTCAGTGACAAGGGCTGCCAACACTGTGAAAAGAAAAATGCACTGTTCTGCCGCAGCTGAGCAGCCTAAACAGAGCTGTCTACTGTTGTATTGCTTTAAGCAGCCATCAGAAGTTGTGTGTAAGTTGGGTATGGGATTTATGCAACCTGATTCAGATGAAAATAATGGCCCTTCACATTTTTGGAGTGAAATTACTTTTTCAAAGTATGTAACTTGCAGTGCATCTTGAGGAAGTAAATTGATAATGCCAGGTTTTTAGGGACAATCTAGATATATGAACAGACATTCTGCATTAAAGAAATTCATGAAGCAATGAAAACTACATATTTTTAAGGTCGTGTTTCAGCTCAGGAAAGTTTTTGTTGCTTCATGAATTGTAGTCAGAAAAATCTGATTTATAATCAGAATAGAAAATAAACAAGGTTTTTTCTTTCTTCTTAGTCTCATTGCCAGCAAAATCTCTCTGCTTTAAGAGTTTGAATCTGGTGGGAAGATTTGATAAGTGCATGTGTTTTAGGGCTTCTCGGAGACTCTGGGTTAGCTATTTCAGCTTGCCCACCCTGCAACAGCAGGAGATCATTACTACTGCTTCTCTCCCATCCCACTTTTCTCCTAAATACCGCGTTCCAAAAGTGTCTAATACTGTTTTCTCTAAAATACATCTAGTGAAGATGCGGTTCATCCAGCCGCCCATTGGTGCTGTTGAAGCAGAGTACTTCTCCAGCATGTGATGACCTATAAAGGATGAAAGCTGAGCAGTTGTTGGGTTCATTCTTTGTAATGCCATGTAAATAAGCTTAAATGCTGCAAATAGGTGGGGTTTTGGTTTTTTTCTTTTTTTGGTTTTTCTTCGGTTTTTTGTTTGGGTTTTTTTGTAAGGGAAGGCAACTTGTACATAACTGTAAACCGTGGGTTATGGCCAGGTGGAAGTGCCTGAGGCTCTGGAGTTGAAGGCACAACTCTGCCCTGCTCTGCCCCCAGTCCTTCCCACAGTCTGCAGCAGCCCCACTCCGCTTCCCTGCTCTCATACCCGTGGTGTTAGGCAAGACCAATTGACAGAGGCATAGCCTTGGACTGAGTTAAGCCTTAATATACTTAAATACAGAAAATCCTATGCATTACTACCAGTCCATTGTTGCAGTCTTCCCTGCTGTTTATTTGCTATCTTTTTGTGGGTTGCACTTACCATACTTGTCCCTTTGAGCTTTTCCATATGTGACATCAGTTCTGCTTCCAGTTTTTAATTTCTGCCGTCTTTCAGATCAGTGCTGATCATGGCAGAGAATGTTGCAAATTTTTTTAACATAATTACCTTGTACATATGTATTTAATGTATTCATTATTAGCTCAGGTGTATTTCTTTTCTAATGTTCTTCTTACATCCAATTTTCTTTGTGTTTTACTTTCTTTGGGGACTCATATCCTTAGCAAATGCATTCACTTCCTTACATATTGCTATATTGGATCTGTTCTTACTGGAGTTTGCCTATATTGTGCATTTTCATGTAAGATAATTTTTTTGAAGTACATAAAGATCATTTAAAGTCATATCTTTTCAATTATGAAAATGCCAACAAATTAAAGTGTGTTTTTCCTCCTAACTGACCTAAAACGTGAGATGTAAGTACTCTTAAGTCCAGTATATTTGCCTGTGAAAAATAGCTTACTGTTGAATCAAGTGCACATATTAAAAACAAGAACTTTTGCTATTTTAAAATACGGGTGAGGAAGTCAAAGCAGAACAACAGAATGTTTTGCTAGGTGGAGACCAAAAGAAGCAGAACAGGGAGAAAATCAAAGGTTGTATTTTTGTGGGTTTTCTTAGTATGAAATATTCTTAGTGATGTGTGCCTCTAAGCTGTATGGAAAAAGTGTTATAATCAATCTAATTGGCGTTTGTCATACTTAATGATTTTTATGATTTATAAATGAGTTCGTTAAGACTTCAATAAGAGATATTGCCAAATATTTTTAAATGCCTTTCATTCCATGTAAAAAAAGTATTGGAAAGGAATATGCACATCATTTATGATTCCTCTAGAAAGTGTGTTAAGTATTTTTTTTTCTTAATGTGTAGCTTATTCTATAAATGGCAGTATAGATAGCTATCTCTCTTTTCACTTGGAATCAAAGAGGAGCTCACTGCTAAAATCTGCCAGTGCTGGATGAAGTTGTACAGAAATACGTGTCCCAGCTGGTTGGCCTAGGGTTCTTCTGAGAAATTGGCTCACGATGTAGCTGGCTCCCTTTTCTCTGCAGACCATGTAACTTTGTGACAAGAAAGCAACAAAAGGAGGGCTAAGGAGAGTAGCCATCCTTTACTGGATGAAGGGGAAAAATACAGTGACGAAGGATGAGGAAGACTCTGAGGTAACTTACAGCCTTCTTTGCCTCAGTCTTTAATAGTAAGACCACTTGTCCTCAAGGTCCCCAGCTCCCTAAACTGGAAGAGAGAGATAGGGAGCAGAATAAAGCCCCTGTAATCCAAGAAGAAATAGTCAGTGACCTGCTGTGCAGCTTAGACACCCACAAGTCTCTGGGGATCAACCCAAGGGTACTGAGGGAGCTGGCAGAAGAGCTCGCCAAGCCACTTTGAGTCATTTACCAGCAGCCCTGGTTAAGCATGGATGTGCCGGGTGACTGGAAGTTGGCAAATGTGACGCTCATCTACAGGAAGGGACGGAAGGAGGGTCCAGGGAACTACAGACCTGTCAGCCTGACCTCAGTGCTGGGGAAGGTCATGGAGCGGATTGTCTTGAGCGCCATCATGGACATGTACAGGACAAACAGCGGATCAGGCCCAGCCAGCACGGGTTTACAAAATGCAGATCCTGCTTGACCAACCTGGTCTCCTTCTATGACAAAGTGACCCACTTAGTGCATGAGGGAAAGGCAGTGGATGTTGTCTACCAAGACTTTAGTAAAGTTCTTGATACTTTCTCCCACAACCTTCTCCTGGAGAAACTGGTTTCCCATGGTGTGGACAGGTGTACTTTTTGCTGATATAAAACCTGGCTTGATGGACAGGCCCAGAGAGGTNAATTGGCTCACGATGTAGCTGGCTCCCTTTTCTCTGCAGACCATGTAACTTTGTGACAAGAAAGCAACAAAAGGAGGGCTAAGGAGAGTAGCCATCCTTTACTGGATGAAGGGGAAAAATACAGTGACGAAGGATGAGGAAGACTCTGAGGTAACTTACAGCCTTCTTTGCCTCAGTCTTTAATAGTAAGACCACTTGTCCTCAAGGTCCCCAGCTCCCTAAACTGGAAGAGAGAGATAGGGAGCAGAATAAAGCCCCTGTAATCCAAGAAGAAATAGTCAGTGACCTGCTGTGCAGCTTAGACACCCACAAGTCTCTGGGGATCAACCCAAGGGTACTGAGGGAGCTGGCAGAAGAGCTCGCCAAGCCACTTTGAGTCATTTACCAGCAGCCCTGGTTAAGCATGGATGTGCCGGGTGACTGGAAGTTGGCAAATGTGACGCTCATCTACAGGAAGGGACGGAAGGAGGGTCCAGGGAACTACAGACCTGTCAGCCTGACCTCAGTGCTGGGGAAGGTCATGGAGCGGATTGTCTTGAGCGCCATCATGGACATGTACAGGACAAACAGCGGATCAGGCCCAGCCAGCACGGGTTTACAAAATGCAGATCCTGCTTGACCAACCTGGTCTCCTTCTATGACAAAGTGACCCACTTAGTGCATGAGGGAAAGGCAGTGGATGTTGTCTACCAAGACTTTAGTAAAGTTCTTGATACTTTCTCCCACAACCTTCTCCTGGAGAAACTGGTTTCCCATGGTGTGGACAGGTGTACTTTTTGCTGATATAAAACCTGGCTTGATGGACAGGCCCAGAGAGGTGGTGGTGAATGGAATTGCATCCAGCTGGTGGCTGATCAGTACTGGAGTTCCCCAGGGCTCAGTACTGGGGCTAGTCCTGTTTAAATTTTTTATCGATGATCTGGAGGAGATCGAGTGTGCCCTCAGTCAGCTCACAGACAACACCAAGATGGGGAGGAGTGTTGGTCTGCTGGCAGGTAGAAGGTTCCACAGAGGGTCTTTAATAGTAAGACCACTTGTCCTCAAGGTCCCCAGCTCCCTAAACTGGAAGAGAGAGATAGGGAGCAGAATAAAGCCCCTGTAATCCAAGAAGAAATAGTCAGTGACCTGCTGTGCAGCTTAGACACCCACAAGTCTCTGGGGATCAACCCAAGGGTACTGAGGGAGCTGGCAGAAGAGCTCGCCAAGCCACTTTGAGTCATTTACCAGCAGCCCTGGTTAAGCATGGATGTGCCGGGTGACTGGAAGTTGGCAAATGTGACGCTCATCTACAGGAAGGGACGGAAGGAGGGTCCAGGGAACTACAGACCTGTCAGCCTGACCTCAGTGCTGGGGAAGGTCATGGAGCGGATTGTCTTGAGCGCCATCATGGACATGTACAGGACAAACAGCGGATCAGGCCCAGCCAGCACGGGTTTACAAAATGCAGATCCTGCTTGACCAACCTGGTCTCCTTCTATGACAAAGTGACCCACTTAGTGCATGAGGGAAAGGCAGTGGATGTTGTCTACCAAGACTTTAGTAAAGTTCTTGATACTTTCTCCCACAACCTTCTCCTGGAGAAACTGGTTTCCCATGGTGTGGACAGGTGTACTTTTTGCTGATATAAAACCTGGCTTGATGGACAGGCCCAGAGAGGTGGTGGTGAATGGAATTGCATCCAGCTGGTGGCTGATCAGTACTGGAGTTCCCCAGGGCTCAGTACTGGGGCTAGTCCTGTTTAAATTTTTTATCGATGATCTGGAGGAGATCGAGTGTGCCCTCAGTCAGCTCACAGACAACACCAAGATGGGGAGGAGTGTTGGTCTGCTGGCAGGTAGAAGGTTCCACAGAGGGATCTGGACAGTCTGGATCAATGGGCTGAGGCCAATTGTCTGAGGTTCAACAGGGCCAAGTGCTGGGTCCTGTGCTTGAGTCACAACTCCATGCAATGCCACAGGCTGGGGGCAGAGTGGCTGGAAAGCTGTCTGGCAGAAAAGGACCTGGAGATGCTGGTCAACAGTCAGCTGAACATGAGCTAGCAGTGTGTCAGGAAGGTCTAGCTTGAATATTAGGAAAAATTTCTTCACTGAAAGGGTGATCAAAACTTGGAACGAGCTGCCCAGGGAAGTGGTTGAGTCTCTGTTCCTGGAGGTGTTTAACAGACATGTAGATGTGGCACTTAGGGACATGGTTTAGTGGTGAACTTGGCAATGCTGAGTTAAAGGTTGGACTCAATGATCTTAAAGTTCTTTTCCAACCTAAATGATTCTATGATTGTAAGACCTGCTTGCCAGAATTAGGTTTGTTTATAAAAAGTTGCATAATTTCCTAGTGGTGTTACAGCCCTAATTAACTGATTTTTGCAGTAGCAGAGATCTATCCCCGCTGAGTGTAGTAGTGGGAGCTTTGCTAATATCCTTGCACTTCCACCCCACACCCGGCACATGATGTTTTCTGAACCGAGAAATTCAGTAGGCCAGGCCACCCAAGTGATGCATGTTCTGGATGGCTGCTCATCAGTGCAGTGCAGTGTCAACTAGCCATGTAACACTAAGACAATTCATAGAGCTGAATAAATGAGGGAATTTACAAAACAATTAAGGAACCTCGGCCGTGACATATTTTCTGGCAACATGGTATTTTGTATGATTTATGATTTGTGCAATCAAGGCTCTGTTATGCCTGAAAGTTAATGAGTGTAAATTGAGAAGGAGAAAGGAAGCATTTTGAGAAGTGTTGTGTATAAAGTCCAAAGATACTACTAAGATGCTGATTTGCTTCAGACAGTACATACACATCTGGAACATATTACTGTAGCTCTCCTCTCTAGTAAGAGAGGTCCAAAGCAAGTAAAGGAGATTTGTTCCAAGATTTAAAAAAAATTACAAAAGCCCCTACTTTTTTTTTTTATTGGAACTATTCAAAAAATGATATATAATGGCTACCTAAATCAGTTTGAGTGTATCATAAATAATGTATTAAATATTCCATCAAGAAATAACCACAAATTCAGGTTACTGAAGCAAGCAATGTGAAAAATCAAGGTGTAGCAAGAAAATTCGTTGGCATTTTATCTCGAACTAGAAAATGTGCCCACTCCCTACTTCTAAATTCACAGGTTGAACTCTGTAAAATGTTGTTCCCCCATCCTTGTTATTTCCCTGATTATAAACCTTGGGTTTTACATGGGAGTTACTTGACTAATAATAAATGCTCATTTTACTTCCAGGACCAAGCCTGCATCTTAAATCATAATACATGTTGTGCTGTTCACTACAAGAAGGGGTAAATGATAATGTGGAAGTATTAAGTAAATAGTTTGTGGTGAGGCTGTCATAGGTTTCTTCCCAGAGAAGCCAGTTGGTTAGGACTTAGGAACATGTTTTAGAGATATTTAAGATACTATATGATGGGATAAACTGAGTATGAAAGAAAAAAAAAATTAGCAGGAGTCTAGCAGTGTACAAGGGAGGTGGAGGAAAGGTAATTCAAGCTACTGGTGCCAGTAGGATTTATTGTATTAAACCTAACATTGAGAAGCACAGCTCATCTCCAGCATAACTATACAACTAAGTACCATAAAACCAAATCATTGCATGATGAAAAAAGCCCCTTTTCCTCTAATTTAAGTTTAGATTTATAGTTATGAATGATAATCATGCAGGTTAATCTAATTTCGGTTTTAACATAAATTATGTAATAAAGCTTCTTCATATTCTGGTACATTCCCCACCTACAGGCAACATAGCACTTTATTCAAAAGTAGTCCAGCAGTCTTACTCCGAGTAAGATCTGTACTCACTAAAGACTATAAAGAACCCATATATTCACAGGGTGGATTAGGTAACTATTTCTCTGCTGCATTCTGGCCTAATTACTGTTTCATTGAAGGACTAAATGCATTGTTATGATATCATAAGGCTTTATTTAAATCTGTCTTCCTCCATGATGACATTAAGGTACTTTCAAGATGCAGAAATGGGATGTAGTCATTGTGTATGCATGTTTTAAAACAACTTGTGCAGATGGACACAAGCTTGACAGGTGAAACATTTTGATAGGTTTTAAATAGCATATGCATCTGAGAAACACTGCTGAGAACTAAAAGTTCTGTCAGAGTAACTCCTGTGGTAGAAATTTACAGCAGTGAGTTTCCCTGTATGTGTGAGCTTGGAAAGCTGGTCCTGTTTCTCCGTCTCTGTGCCTGCTTATCTGTATTATTTTCTTTCATTAGTAGATTTTAGACAGGAGTGTCCCACTGAAAGAAGCAGTCTTGTATGATAAATACTGTTCATTGAAATATCAAGTCATGGCATTGTGTTATGGTTTCTAAAGCACTTAAACCAGTTTATTTCAGTCAATTGTCATATTTTCTTTGTCCATCTTTTTTTCTTGTTTGAAGTAGAATATTCATCTTTTGGTGATACAAGAAATAAATTATATGCTTTTCATATGATATCTTGACCCATATTTTAAATTATTTTTATTTTTTTTATAGGTCCTCCCATGCCATCCTCCTCATCTAGTCCATCAGTTACTGAACATTTACACTCCCCTCCTCCATCACCCAATCTCCATGACAACCAGAGGTGGTTATTAAGTAATAATGCCAGCCAGCCAGTTCAGGACTCTGATACAGATGAGGACTATACTACCGGCTCATATCTAGTACAGACCGGTGCTAATCCAGTATCTGTCCCAGGTCATGGTAAGAAGAGGACACTTTGTCCATAGTTTAAATACCCTTTTGTTTTCCATCCTCTTAAGAAATTGTCTAATAAAATTTAAAGGTATCAAAATGACTCTGTATTTTAAACTGGTTTTCCCTTAAATGCCGCAAATTGTTTCTATTTTACTGTAATATAAGCAAGAGTAGAAAATAACTGCTAATGTATAAAAGCTCATTGAAGTAATTTGACAGGCAATGCTTATGTGAAGCAATAGCTATTAATGATTTATTATGTAATGTAGTTTTTAGCAAGTGACTAACCTTTAGTTGTACTTTTTACAGGGTAGACTGAAGTTGGTTAAACTGTCATGATATTTAGCTTCAGAATAATGTAAAAGTTGTCTTTTACAACCTCATCAATTTCAGGAGGTTTCAGCCATTCCTTTCATTTCCTAAGGGAAGGAGAGCAGGATTTTTGTTACTGGATAGGGCACTTGAGACTGAGGAAAAAGCTCTAAAGGTGGAGAGCTGTGTGATGACAGGAGGCAGTGGTGGCTTCTGAGATGTACGTTTCTGTGTTTCTCTTCCTTCCAACCAGTATCAGTAAGCAAAAGGAGTGACATACTTGAAACACCAGTGCCTGCTTAAACATCATGCCCAAAGACACCCCTTTTTTTCTCTTTTTGAGATGAGAAAATATATTAGCCACATGTTTATATTTTTGTTGCATGACATGACTGAACAGATTTTCTTGGTGTAGGCAGACTGGAAGAATATTTTTTTAAATTCACAGCCCTTCTCAGGTAGATCAGCAAAGCTTGGAACAAGCCATTTCACATTTTAAGAACCATTTCTGTCTTTTGATTGTTAAAATTTCACCTACAGATGAACCACTAGAGGGAGTTTGGAGAAATATTTTTCTGCAGATTGCACATCAGCTGGTTGGACAGAATTATTTTGCCAAGCAAAACACTAACTTTGAGCTTCTCTCCCTAACTTTGAGTGGAATTTTGGGTTTGTGTCTAAAAGGCCAGTCTACTTAAGAACAGTCGTGTATGTGAATTTGACACATTTGGATTAAGATCTTTAAAATTAATAATGGTAACTTTATTTTTGCATGTTCAACTTGCTCAATATTTAATCTGTGAAGATCTCGAAAAGATGGTCATGCAGTGTCATAACCAGGGTGTGTTACCTTTCTTTTATGTCTAGGAGTATGAAATCTGTTATAAAATATATGCATGATCCAAAAGGTAGCCTGATTTAGTTCAATAAGTCAATATATGTAGATTACTATATCCCCCAACCCTTCCTGTATAAATGAAAAATGTAAAAGCAAGACAAAACTGCTAAAAATTTTGAATAGTTGGGATTATCTGCTTGCATCTCTTAGCCTCTTAGGAAGCTAGTAAGTCTTCATCATTCCTCTATGTTGTAGTATTTTTGCTGCTTCTGAAATTTTGAGCAGTTGCTTGCCAGTGAGTTTACCAACCTTCAGGAATGTTCCTTAATCTGTTGCATCTCAGACTGGCTAAATTAATTTCATCTGATCCTCTGTCAAGTCTTGGCCTTTTAGTAGAACTACATAAGAGGGGTTTTAATTACAAGTAGGACAGGAGTTAGAACCATGGTATTTGTTGAGACAGTTTTCTTTGTAAGACTTTTGCTAAGCAGGAGGAAAACCCAGCACACTCTTCAAGTATGTGTTCATTTTCCTTTTCCCTCTCTTTTCCCACTGTTCTCCCCTATCTCCTCTATTTGCAGATGTCCGATATTCACCCCTTCAGTGTATATATGTAGAAGTGTTTACAGTTCCTGCTGTCAAATGATCTTTCTCTCCACAAGATTAGACTTGTTTTTAGAAGTGCTTCAACTTGCTAACCATGTATACTGTATATATAGTGATTGCCTTAATTTAAGTCAGGCTTGTTGGTTTTCTGCTGGATACAGAGAAGCTCAGAGGTGTTCGGGTAGTTCCATTTCCACAATCAGCTGCACTATCAGCGTTTGTGTTATTGGAAGAAAGATTTCTTTCACTCAGCACATACATGAATATTGCTTGGATTATCTACCTGATTTGCTTGCGGTTGGTTTCTCATATATGCTGATGGCCTGTTGATGGGAAAAAGTACGTTCTTTATAAAACAGGGAAAAGCAGAATTTAATAAGTTAGCTATGACTTTCTTCTACTTGATGATATACATTGCTGTGTAGCACTGCACTGTAGTATGTGGATCTCTCCAAATCTACTCTATCAAGTAAATATCATTTAATTGTGGCCTTTAGTATGCTGTTACTTGATTATTGCATTTTCTTTAGCTAAAATGGTAAGTAATGCAGCATGTGTAGCCCTTTCGCAGAGAGAAGGGGTTTTTTTTAACCAGTTGTCTTTTCTCTTGCATCTTCATTTAAGCTTTCAATGCTATCTAATCTTAATGGGTTCAGAGTAAGTCCAGTGCCATATTCCAGATGACTTTGTCCAGTGTTTATGTTGGCAGAGGGTGAGGGATCACTGTTGAAGCATTTAGGGGTAAAAAAGGTGCTGACTGAAAACAATTACATTATTGAACTCTTTCAGTTATATTGACTTTATTTGAATAGCAAGTTGTATTAACATCTCCTTAGTCTGTTCAAACATCTGATTGTTTTCCTTTAGAATGAGTTCATTTGATCAATGTAGTTTATTTGTTCAGCTCACTCAAAATTTAAAGGGTCTGAATATGTGTGTAGAATTATATTAATCTAAGATGTTGGGTTTGATTAGCTTGTTTTATTAACCAATGGGAATTAGCTTCCTTTTCTGGAATTACCTAAAAGAGAAAAGAGAATTAGTAAAATGAGTTATCAAATGCTTGCCACATGAGAAGCTAAGGTCTTCATGGAGGTATTACTAGTAGCTTTAAAAATTCACATCAAGTGAGGACTGCTGCGGACAGTTTAATAGGAATAATTTAATTTCTCTTAAGAGCAGTGTGTTATTAAGTAGTGAAATTCAGGAAGAGATCAATTTTAGGACCATCAGTTATAACTCTTCTTTTACATAGCATCTCTGTTTAATTCTACTTGTTCCTCTTCTTCAGGGTGCAGCTCAGTATATGGACTGTTCCAGCCATCAGCCTATTTGCCTGCTGATATTAGAACAATTTATTTACTACGTTTATTGTTTTTAGAAAGAGCAGCAAAATGGCTTATAAGAAACGGGGACATCTGAATACATATGCAGGGAAATGAAACAGTTGTTTAAGTGAGAGGGAAAGTAGAGCGAAGTAGGAGCTTGGAAGAAAGGATTCTTGAATATGATTGAGGTGGAGGGTTTCCTTATGTCATTAAGTCTGGTTATAAACAATAGAAATCATGTAATATCTGTATTTAAGCATCTTGATAAGTTTCTTAATTCTTTTCCATGAAAAGTTAGATATGACTCAGAATTTGGAGGGGAATTTATTGAAATTGAGTAGCAGCTTATCTTTTAACACAGAATTTAATATAATGAGAAATACAGTGCTAAATTATTAGTTTAAGCAGAGAGTATGAAGACAAGATATAGTTAATATTTAATGCTTGCTACTGACAATGAAATTGAAGTGTCTGAGTTAGAAACTCCAATTTGATGATTTTTACCCCCTAAATTGGAAATATTATGGTAGAACCATAAAAGGCAAAATAGAGAAGGATGTATTTCACAGCAGCATTTGTATAGTGCATTTGAACATCAAGGTTCTCATGTTTCTTAATAACAGTTTGTGATGATAGTTTATCTAATGGGAAGATCTGAAAAAAAATTCAATATAATATAAACTGGTTTTCAGTTGTCCTTGATCAAGGATCTGACAGGTAATGCACAATAAACAAGATTTTGCTCTAGCCACATGGGAATTGCAGATTGATGGGCTTTTCAGTTCAAAATGGCTAAGCCTTCCTACAAATTTGGAAATCTAGAATATAGCTCTGAATTTAAATTCGTGAAAGAGAAAAAATAATGTAATAAAGCTGGTTGAATGAAAACGTATTCGAACGCTCTGCATTCGAACTGCTCTGTCTCATTGTAGGACATCTCACTCTACAGACACCAAATGTGCTGTGGCATAATTCTCCTATAAATTGAGGACTTTAGTTCATGATGACTCATTAGAACTTGATGGGAGAGCGTATACAAAAGTATCGGCCAGCAATTTTTTTTTTTTTAATTATCTCACAATGTCAAGAATCCAAGGTCAGAACCTTCTGCTTTTGTGCAAGTACCTGAGAGAATAGGTGCCCAATGCTCAAGCCTGGCACCAGTGAAGACCATATATAATACATGTATAGAGCATAGGTGTGAATTTTATTAGGTGTTTGTTAGTTTTTTACTCTTCAGATTTTCCCTCCATCTCTCATGTTTTATTTTTCTGCACAGATACCACAATTCACGTATAACCAGCATAACTAAACAATCTGCCTCACTTCTGCCTTTTTCTTTCCACCAAAAGCAAAATGAAATGGAGGTGTGATTGGGAGTACACACAGGGATTTGTGGTATAAGTTAGTGGAAGATGCAAGTGACTCTTAAGGCATCTTTTCTTCCCTTGCAGCTCTTCTGAGGGTGGGAAGAGGAAAATGGGATTTCTCCCTTCATACCCAACTGGCCTGTGAGAAGGTTGGGAATAACCTATGCATATTGAAAAGGCCCATGGCAAATTAAGTCTTAGCCAATGTGGAAGTACCTTGTGTGGCTTTCTGGTAGTTCTGCTTTAGTGCCTACTAAACACTTCCCGGGCCTTGTTCCATCTCTGCTTTGCCACAGTTATTCCACAAGGGAGACTGCATGTGCTGGTGAACTAGAACTTGGCAGCCAGGCTGTCACCTGCCATGTAATTTCACAGGAGGAGTTCTTGTGATTTTGTAGAATATTCTTAGTTGGAAGGGACCCACAAGGATCATCCAGCCCAACTCTTAAGTGAATGGCCCACACAGGGACTGAACCCACAACCTTGGCATTGTTAGCACTATGCTCTAATGAACTGCATTTTAGTAGTTCGGATTATTGGGGAACAAAAGGAGGGGAAGGGGGCACGGGGGTGTTCTAGGACACAAGGAAACAAACATGAGGTCATGAGATTGAATGCTTAAAAGCTGTTTGGGCTTTTTTCAGTGAAGTATAAATTTGCTTCTTTTCATCATTCTCAGAACTGGCAGTCATCTGGAATCTCTGAGGGTATCCACATGCCTTATTTTCATTGTTGTTTTACACATTGTTTAATGAGATTTTTCTCTCTTATCTCATAATTCATGATAAATTAAGTTTTGTCATTTTTGTGTCAGTACACGCGATTTGTCCTGGGGTCTGACACTGGCCCTAAAACATGTTACTTGAAAAATTAACTCAGACCTGTTTGATTTGAAATAGTCTGTGATAATAAATAGGACCAATAGTTCAAATTAGGAGGAGTTGTATTGAAGAACATTGTGGAGATATGCTATAATCTTGGTTTTGTTTAACATCCTCATTAGTTATTTGGATGAAGGAGTAAAAATGGCACTAAAAATTTCCCAATGGTACTAAATAGCAAATGTTGTGAGTGCCAACTAGAGACAAAATGTTAATAGAAGAGGGCAAGGAAAGACCATTAATTGTATAGCCAGAAACTAATAAAATGAAATTAGAACTGAAAAATATAAGCTGGTCTGAAATGCGGAGTATTCAGGAAAAATCTAAGGAGAAATGGTGATAGAGAGTTTTAATTAGGCATAAATCTGCAACATGGTCTGATTCACGAGTACAGTTTAAGCTGGGTATACAAATACCTCAGCAAAGAGGAATTCCTAGACATAGCATCAATGGAATATAAGTTTGGAATTCGGGCATCTTCAAAGTTCCTGTCAAATTCTCTTTTTGCTCTTTATTTTACTGTTCAGATATATTTGTATGAAAACAATTATGAGGTTAGAGGTGTTACTATATGGGAATAGGTAAGAGATTAAACTTTGACTCAATACGTGACCTAAGCAATAATTAATTGCTGGCAAAGGGAAGCTAATAACCAAAGATAGAATGGAACATGCTGTGTGTGGTGTAGAGATACAATTAAAAGTAATAGGATGAAAATAAGGAAAGATTAGGCACGTTATTAGGAGAAACTGTTCAACAGTGAACTACGTTAAGATATTTAAGTCTGTCCCAAGGAAGTGACAGAAGCTCTGTCACTTTGTAACATGAAATTAAAATAAATAAAAATGTAACTCATACTGCCGAGAACAAACCTACATTCAATTAGAAGGCAGACTGAGATAACCTCCTGGTGCTTTTCTAGTCATACTTGTGTGCATTTCAAATCAGGGATACATGAGTTTGTAGTTTATGACAGAGATTTTCGTGCTATGGCTATGTGTGTTACATTGGCAGCCTGCGTGCTGAAATGCATTGCCTGTTTAAATGTAACAGAAAATGATTTGTCCTGTACCCCAGACTTCACTCTGAAATTGTCCAGACCTTCCACAATAAATCATTTGCAAAACAGCCGCTTTCCCTTCCCACGTGCTGGACCATTTTATATCCTGCAAAATTACAAAATAAGATTCCCAGCTCTCAGTGAAAACTGCCAATGTCTTCTGGGCATGTACATACTCATGTAAATATTTTGTAAGCAAAAATGTTGGATGCCCATAAATTCACAAAGCCCGTGATGCTGAATAGAGGTACTTGACAAGCTTTCTGTAAATACAGAATAAGTTCATGTTATAAAAATACATGCTGACTTTTTTTCTCAGGCCAGAGACGGTTCTGTTTCAGCCAGCGTGTAGCAGTGCTTGCAGCCTTCCTCAGTAGCTACAGAAGCACGTAAATCTCTTATGGTCCAAAGTCAGACATTGCAAGAAGGCAAATATCTTTCAGGTACTATAGATCAACAGATTTATCTGTTCCAGTTCCTTGGGGCAAATGTAGTTGCCTTAAAAACTTGAAAATTGTGTCTTGAATGCTAGCCAGTTTATTTTTTATCTCTTTTTGATATTTGATTTCAATTTCATGAATCCATCTTTTTATCCTCTTTCATTGGTTTATAAGCCAAACTTCTGTCAACATTGTTCCCTTAATGTACAAAAATGTACATTTGTTCAGTTTAATTAAGCATTCAGTCTGTTTGCCAAGAGCAAATTACTGTTCCTCAATCTCACCCTCACCCCTCCAAAATCAAATTTTGCAAAGTGGTGGGCAATTACTTCTCATATCTGATTGTTGTAAGTCATGTTTGGCTCTTAAGAGATTTTTGTAGTTTTCAATCTCTGTTACTTAATAGAAGAGCCAAGACCCAATTATTTCTCCTCAGACTGTGGCCTTTGTAGCCTTCAAAGAACAGTCTCCCCCACACCTCCTGTATCATTAGCTGCAAAATATCTTTCCAGAGATGATTTTGGCCTTTTCACAAATCAAAGGATTCAGAGTGACAAATTATCCATCTTATACTCGAATGCATGCCAGATGGGACAACCTGCCAACTGTGTATCATAGTGCAGATATGATCTGATGTAGAGACATTTCCTCCACTCCTCCTTCCCCATCAAAAATCATATTACAAAAATTCATGCAATTTAAGAAAATCTGTGAAGATAAATTCATTCTGAAATACAGTGAAATATAAAAGCAGAATATCATTTTCTTGAAGGAAGAATGCTGCACCCAAATGTCAGCTCACTTGAAGTGAACTATCGTGTACCTGGCGTGATAGATGAACATAAGAGTCAAAAATGCATCCTTCCCTCTTGCCAGTGCTTGCACACACATCGTTTCCTTTGACTGCTTGATTACAGAACAGACATTCCTAATTGCAAGGTAAGGAGCTTGAATTTAAATTCTGTCACAGTTTAATGGAAGAATCCTGAAGTTGCAATCAGGAATCAGGATGTACTGCTCTTGTGCAGAGAGTAGGCTTTAAGAAATTTATGGTAGAAATTAATCTGTAATACAGAAGGTAAGAGAAGAAGGAAACAGTCACATAGTTTATTTTAATTATAAATTACAAAGGTGAGGACTTCACCCAGGTACTGCTTATGCTGACTTCCAGAGGAACAAATGTTATGCAGGTGCACAGCAAATAACTTGTGTGAGATTAGGAGCAGATGCAAGTGTGTCGCATCATCACATTAAGCTGTTTTATTTTGATTTTTCATTATTTTATTTTGGGGAAAGGTCTAATATTTTTAACTCTGTACTGCAGTGCAAAATCGTTTTAAAAAGCCTTTTTTAGAAAGGGAGGACTGAAGATCCTACACATGTCCCCATGTGCTCATCACTTGGTGGCAACAGTCTGAATTTACAGTTTTACAAGCCTTTTGTATCAGCTGTAATGCTCACCAAGCCTTGATGGATTTGTGAATACAGAAGTTCTTCCAGAAACATAGAATGAGTTGGAGTTTGTGAGGTTTTAATAAAATCTTGATTTTTAAAATATTTTTAATTTTTTTTGTACCTTATTTATTCTATAGTTCCAGTGATTGCTATGGCCTGATTCTGTGCTTCTGAGAAATTGCTATTGGACTGAATGGAAGTTGCCAGTGGGGGTTAATACAAAAATCAGGTCATTGTAATGCAACTGCAACATAGGTTTTATTCTGTAATGTTGAAAAGTTCCTGTAGNGTTTTTTATATTTAAATATAAAAAATTATTAAAAAAAAAAAAAAAAAAAAAAAAAAAAAAAAAAAAAAAACCAAAACAAAACAGATCATTTGCCAAAAAATAAAAAAAATCTGATTTGTCTTCTCATTGCCTTTTGGTTTCCATTTGAACTCTGTTGTGAGTAGCTGTAAGTTGGAGGATCATGTTTCAGTGCTTTAAACATGCTGCTCACTGAAAGTTAACAAGACTCACAAATTCTGCTGGCAGATGCTTGTTGCTGTCTTTCATAGGAGAAATGCTAAGGATTTTGTGCTTGAGTCACTAAGCAAAAAAAAAAAAAAAAAAAGTGCATTGGATGATTGTGAAAACAGCTTATGTCAAAGTTGTTTCAAAAAGTGAAAGGCTAAACATTTGTCACCTTCAACATCCTTTATCTTTTTAAATATCAATAGTTTGAATAGCTTAAGGACTGTGCTTAAAGCATGTTTTTTCTGCTCTTCTCTCTCATACACAAAAGAATTCTCCATTTAATATCTTTCTGTGTCTGACGTAGCATTGACATGAATTTATTTGTCACTAACCCATTTGGAGTACACAGGAGTAGTAACCCTGCTTTTTAAGGATGCAGAGATCTGACTAGAAGGCACATCAGCCTTCCTTTCTCATGCAAGGCCAAGGATTCCTATTGTCAGATGCAGTGGGCATGAAAGCAGCAATTTTACAGCACAAAAACTCCAATAACATTTACTGCGGTTGGCTGAGATTGCAATGCACACAGGCACTGCTCAGTCTGGGTTGCTTAAGCACCAGCTTCCCTTGGCTTTTTGCCAGCCTGCACGCTCCAAAGAGACAAGTCCTTTAAGGCGAAAGAGTTTTTTCCTTGTAACTTGCTGTGGGGTAAACAGACCATTCAGGCATAGTTTATTGCATTACATACTTGACTATGCATCCTGGAATGCAGCAAAGTAATTGGTAGAATTATTTTAATCGTTAGAATTCATAGGTATGAGATCTGTTCTCTGAGCCAGGAGGGAGGGGGGGAAAGAAAAAAGTAGGGATGTTTCTGTCTGCTAAGTTGCTGATCATTTATTACAAAAGACTAAAAATATTCTCTCCATGGGAATTCTCTATGTTTACACTAGTATGCCTGCTACAGTTACAGAAAACAGAATTAATTTGCCTCTTTATTGCTATTCTTCTCTTGAAGATAAATCCCATAACAGTTAGCAGCAAGATACAGTGTCAAAGAACAGTTCTGTTTATGTAACAGGATATTTTGTTGTCATTACAAAAAACCAAACAAAACAAAGTCCTCAATTTGGAAATACTGTAATTGCAGGATACTTGCAAATTAAAAGGAAGTCAGTTGCTGTAAATTTTGCTGTCAGTCCAACTCATCTTTGTGTTGAAAGGTACTCTGTTTTGCAGTAATCAGCAGTAAACTTATCCCATTATTATGCCATAACCTGGGGTCTCCACATGAAATAGTCTCTTAAATATTACTTTGTATGCATTTCTTGAAGCTTCAGTTTAACACTGCAGTAGCTATTCAAACAACATGCAGTGGAATTTATTTGTAATAAAGCATGCATATCTGAATATACAGGAGGCTGACTTGGCTATCCCTGAGTACAAAATATCAGCTGCTGCTGGTTGAGTCTTTTGATTCATTCACAAAGGTTCAAAGAAGAGTAAAGCTTTCCCTTGATTTTGTTGCTAGTAGTTGGTGTAAGGGGGCTTGTTTTTTGCTCATTCTTAAATGCAAAGACCACAAGGGTGTTTTATTGAATACTTCCTTCTTCCTCCTCAGTGGTGTCCTACAGTGTGTTCAGGACAGCTTAAAAATACCGTCTGTGACATTTCTTGAGCCTCTGGGTTACTTTCTGGTAGCTTGTCCTCTGCTGAGTGGTGAAAAGGCAAGGATAGGGGTGACCTTGCACCCCTATCTCTGTGTACACCAGCTTCGAAATTGCTTCAGAAAGCAAGTGAAGCACTTCTAATGAATTGCGCTTTTGTTTCTTTGAATCTGCACAGCATCTCCATCAGGTTTTTACAGCTGGACTCTTCCTGTAATTGCTACTGGGGTGAGATGCACAACATGGGGTTTTGAAGCTAAGTACTTAGATTGTTTTACTGGCCAAAAATACATAACATAGGGGGAGCAACAGACTTCATGAAATTCACACATATATCTTGATGTTCTTCACCCCTTTCCGACATGCTGCTGATTTGCCAGCGGGCACTCTTGATGGGGATTAAAGAAATGGAAAAGCTGGAAGATACAATTTCTTAAAGCAGCCGTATACTAGTAAAGAATTTATTTGTTATGAATGTGTGATACATGTCCAAAGATCTGTTTATTTTTATTGGTACTGAAAAATTAGAAAGAAGCACTTCACCGTTTTGATCTTGTTCACATCAGAATACAGAGTAATGCTCAGAAAAAAAAGTATCCACCATTAGAAACAATAATTGATGCCTCATAATTTTCAGTTTCAAAGTACTTTAGATCTTAATGTGTCTTCGGGTATGCAGGATTTTTGGCATATTTACCTTGTTATTCAAAAAATAATAGGTCTTTTTCAAGTCTTTATCGTGCATTTTTCAAGCACTACAGTATAGTTGTTACTTATGCCTAGTAATGTATGGTTCTCAAAATTTCAAAATTCACTACAGTATTTTTCTTCAGATGTCCTTCCTGTCCTTCCTATTTCCTCAAGGCCTTTAATCAGTGGTGTGTAATGTGGAATATTTTTCTGTTTGTTTATAGTTTTGTATGAATAACTCAAAATAATTGGCATCAGAATGCACCACAGCATCATGTATGGATCTCTTCCTCGCTCAAGTTGAATTATTTCTTATTTTAATCTACTCTCCTATTTAAAAGTCTTTGTTGTCTGTCGTAATCATAGTGAAATCTGGCTGTTGTGTACCTAAGCCAGTAAACAGGAATGCAGATGTGGAGGATGGGTTAGATGTTTTTAAAACTCCTTTCTAGCTTCCAGAAAGCCCTCCAGAATAAACTGCTTTGTAAGCCTTCTGGACTGGATGTCCTGAGGGACATTCCTAGGTAGGGTGGAAGAATCAGCCAATGTACTTGCATTGTTTGGAGCCTGAAAGAGAAATTCTTCCTTCCCCTATTATAGAGATTTATACTGTTAACTAGACATTTAAAATGGCTAGTTTTGTAGAGAAAGACCAGCAGAATAACAACCAAGTAAAACAGTACAGCCTGCCCACATTCATCTAGTTGCTTTATCATTAGTAATACTCAGATCAACATTTCTGTTAAATAAATTTATCTGGAAG
The DNA here is from genome assembly GCA_013397815.1 of Aleadryas rufinucha. Lineage (NCBI taxonomy): Eukaryota > Metazoa > Chordata > Aves > Passeriformes > Aleadryas > Aleadryas rufinucha. The sequence continues at coordinate 303,906 of VZTH01017552.1, read as the reverse complement.
TTCTTTTGAAACAGTCTTGAGCTTTGGGTGCAGCTTTGCTTCATTATAACATAATAACTTTCTACGATCGTGGCCACAACAGACCACATTTTTTTTCCCCTCTGTGTATATAAAATTGCTTGAGAGAGAGTAAAATTCAGACTAGTAAAGAATGAAATATACTTAGGCATTTAAACCACATATCTCTAAAAGTAAGTCCCATGTTGTACCAGTTCTGTGTTAGGGAAGTTGAGGAAGCTTCCATATCCTTCATGCATGCTTTAGCAATTTTGATGTTCTTGTATGGTGTGCTGCCCCAGATTTAATCTGTTCTGTCATATCTTAAGAACAAACAGTGGCTATAAATTTTGCACCTGGAATCTTAAACTACCACATATTTATGTATTTTTGTGTGATGGATAGGATTCTGCTTCTACAAAAAGTTCAAGAAATTTGAACGAAGAAAGAAAATGAAGAGAATGATTAAAAGATTGTTCGGGGGGGGTTGTTCGGGGGGGTTGTGTACGGTTAGTAGTATATAGTTTTTCTGTGACACTAATCCTGAAATAATCAAATGTGAATACTAAATAGTCTATAAACAATGCACTAGCCTTTCATCTTAGTGATGATGATTAGTGACTCTCAACTTGTACAAGTGTAAATAATGTCTTATATCCTGGCAGAATTAAGTTGTAGTTAATATATGCATATGTTTCTGTTTCCTGTTACTGCCCTCCCATGATTACAACAGAACTGAAAATGTATTTAAAGAAATGTGAAAAACATATTCTTGTGGTTACAGAGACTTGAACAATTCAGTGGCATTTGCAGACGGCCTCTGGGAAAACCTCTTAAGAGGTATGAAGTGTAGGAACCTCAAGATGCAGTGCTCTTTCGCTGCTGCATCAGTGCTGCTCTAGTGCTGTTTGGTTCTTTTGGAGATGTTGAGTAGCAAAGGAAAATAAATAATAGCAGGCACAGTATTTCCACCACTCAAAAACATGCTCCCTGCTGACGTAAGTACCAGACAGCTCCTTTGCCATGATTTCTGCCTCCAAGTGCAAAGCTCTGTTGCTTTGTGGGTTAGGAGCCCTAAAATGGTGTGCTATTTCCATTACACTGTCTGAGTCTCGGAAGGGAAGGACGTTGCCCCTTGCCATAACTGTTAATAGTGACCGTGAGATACGAGCAAAGCCAAGTGGTGATGCAGCAAAGCCTCTGACTTGAACACACTAGAAAACTAGATCCCTTTTTCTTGGTGCATTTGTTGTTTGCCATGGTAGGAATAAAGGTTTCCATTGCTGCTGTGGAATATCAGTAGGAAACTAAATGTATGAATAAGGGAGACTGCTCATCTGCATCCTCTATCCATTTCTGATGTCGTTCAGATGCCTTACTGAGGAGCAGGCATGAATCCTCCATTCTACTAGAAGCATATGCAGCTGAGTAGGGGACAATTTTTTCTAACATCACTCATCACCTTGGAAAAAAAGGCAGGGAGATGTTCTTCTCAGGCTCTCTCTGAGCCAAACTGCTGGTAGCCAGCTTGAGGCAAAGCAGGAAAGAAATGAGTGTAGATGAGAAAATAGAGATTGTTGTGGACTCTTCTGCCCTTAACTTCATCCTTCATGACTCATCTGTTTAATGCTCCTTAAGCAGTCAAAAGTGCTGAGGAATGCCATATAGTAAAATCTACAATACAACAGATGCAAACAGGCACGAGTCTTTTAGTCCCTGAAGTGATCTGTATGCATGGATGTGATTTTTTTTGCCTTTTCCTATTCGTTCTTTGGAGAGGTTGGGTATTGGGTCTTTTGCTCTTGTTCCATCTTAGTTTTAATCCTTCTTATCCTTTAAGTGTGCTCTTTTAATTTCCTCCTTTCCCTCTTTTTGCCCTTCTTCTTTGAAAGCATCTTTTTCTTATTGATTAAGTCATTTAACCTTTATTAGACCGTACCATGCCACTCCATCCTAGTTACTACTTTCTCTTTTATCCTTTTTTTTTTCCCTCTTTTTAAATGGACTCTTTTCATATCATTCTCTCCTTGTTCAGGCTTCCTACATCCCCTTCCTCATTCCCTTTGTTGTTCTCTCCATGGGACAGGTATATCTCATGAAAAGGTGCTTTATTCAGAATGTATCTGCCTTGGGGCAGTTATTTAATGAAAAAATCGGCTTTCCATCCCATGCTCCTATCCCTCTGAAGCCCGACGCAATAAATGCCAATTACAGTTCTACATAATTAAAATAACCATGTCATATTTCTTCTTTAATATTAGCATCTTCACATTAAAGGAATGGAATGCTATGCAATGTGTATGTTTTTTGAAACAAAAAAAAATAAGAATTTTGCTTCTAATCCATATTACAGCACTTGTTATCTAGAATTTTCTTTAACCCTTCTTTTCTGTTCTCAGACTAGTCCAGCCATCTGTAGAAGGGTCAGCAAAAACACAAACATGAGTACTTAAAAGTGTAGTTCCTTTATAATTGGGGATGAAAACGAACATCCTGCCTGCCTCTGATCCTTCTTACCCTGTTGTGGCAGGGAAGCTATTAGAAGAGATGAAAATTGATCAAAAAAAACATGCAGTCTTTTCTCTTGATGGCTGCTTTGGCTGTTGGGAGAATTTGCAGCTGCAGAGAGGCCAGAAGATAAAGAAAAGTATCAAACTCTTGTGGTTTTAACAGGGTAGGATAATCTTAACCTTTTGGGTGCTAGGCTACTTGTCTGCCCCAAGGAACTGAGATGTTCCTGAATAACTTAATAGCCTTACAAGAGGATTAAAAGCAGAAATGAAGGAGATATTGGGACTGGTAATGGTACTAATTTCCCCAAATGTGACCATTTTTGCCATAGAATAGCTGTTTTCAGACTTCTGGTGAGATGCTCCCACTTGACCTGAAATGTCAATGTCTTTAATGTGTGAATCTGATATGAAGTGGCTCTTTACACTCACTCTGTGAAAGTTAACATCTGGATTTGTGCTTTTCTCCAACCATTTTCTCCATCTTTTTTTATTTCTACTATATACAGTTTTGTATGCCTGCTGTTAATGCACAGTATTGTGCAAATGGCTAGATTTTACTAGCTGAAGCTAACAACTGGTGCAGAAACAAATCTGTTCTAGAAATAAGGATCTTACTCCCCACAAATGTTGTTAATATTATTAGATTATATTTTAAAATTCATATATTTTACAGACAAATGTCAAGTTTGGAATTTCAAATTTCTCTGAAGACACTAATGATATAAATGAAAAATGAACGCAGTATTAGGAACTGTGTTCTCTATAGTGTTTCATGCTCTCTTCATCCCGTTAGAGAAAGTATTTTTGTTCAAGAGGTGAGAGGCAGTCAGCAAGCAGGACTTAACAGCAGTGCTATGTATAAGAATGCTTTTTGCATGAGTGGAAGGATCATAATATTAGAGTGGTGTCAGGATATGATTGCAGTGACAGTGACACGGTTGTGTCTGCATGTGAGATGAATGATTAACTGTTGGACAAAGGATAAAAGAGTTTAAATGTGCTGGAAAAAAATATGCAGCATTTTATCTACAGTATGGAAACTTTTGCAAAAAAAAATAACCCGTCTGGACATACACCACTGCCTTGGTGACTCTCACATCACACACAAGTGAGATCACACCTGAGGGTGTTTTCCACCCCTGAAGGAATGTGTGTCCTCAGAGAAAGCTCAGTAGTTAGTTTTGTCCCACAATTAATTCAAAAGTTACCCCCCAGCACCCCAGCTGGTTGTCCAGCATTGTCCGAGGGGCCTGGTGTGCCTTCCCGCCCGCTCCGGGTGCGCAGTGCCCTCAGCCGCACACCCTCCAGGCGTGAGCATGGCAGCCCTGCAGAGCAGCCCTCCATCTGTGCCGGTGCTTTCCAGAGGGCTCCAGTGGTCACAGGGAATTAGCTGCCATTGTAAGGCCGAGTGGATGAACGTCTGTGGCATATATAAGCAATCTAGGATCTCTTCCAATGCTCTAGTTGTGTGGCTGGGACCAGTCTACTTTAAAGGAAAGAAAATAATGGGCAGTAAAGTTCTGAGGCACCCTGCATAGTGGTCAAAGGGGGAAAAAAACCCAAATAACAAAAAAACAAATCCAGAATTGCTCTTTGAAGAAAATTTCACAAACAAGATAGCTGCTGCTTTTATGTCATAGGACAGAAGTTTCTCTTGGGTGCCTTTGTCCTTCCCTTGTCAGTCTTTTTTCTCAATTTTGTTTTAAACATCTTTCACCATTCTTTCTTCAGTATTTTATCGTTCTCTTGTATGCTAGTAGAAACATCTTTGACATGTCTGAATGCTTGTGTCTGCGTATTTGCCATTGTGCTTTGTTTTTTCTTTCCCAGATATTTGCATTTTTAAGGGATTTCATCGCATAGAGGCTGGGGTTTTTTTCTTTTTTTTTAAAAGGAAGGAGGGGAATACTTCAATTGCTTTTTTTAAGGCACAGGGAAATTAGCTTATAATTTTTTTTCATCTCCTGTCATATTTTAGAAACTTACGAGAATTTTACTTGCCATATTATCGGTTTATCAGTCCAGTAATTTCTCCATCATGTTTCTCAACCATATGTTCGTACGTTCAGTATGTCATTGTTACGTGAATGGTGCAATAAAATACTGTGCAACAGAACAAAGTGAATTACCCAGGGTATGTTAAAATTTACAGTGAATCACGTAAAAAACTGGGGGGGAAAAAAAGAAAGAACCCAGAGTGGGTTTCACATTATTATAATCCCTCAAATCTGTGTGGCCCTTTAATTTTTTTTAATTATAGATATTTTCTTCTGTAGTTTTCTTAGTATATAGAAAGCAGACACAGTGACTCTACAGAAATAACTGCCTTGTAAAGACCTTACAAGAGTGTAATTTCTGTTCGTTAATACAACATTTTGAACTGATTAATGAGACCAATATAATTTTGTATCTCAGAACTAATAGCTTGAGTTGTTTTTTTCAAAATTGTTCATATTTTATTGGCTGTTTATTTTCTATTACATTGCTTTTCAGATTTATGGAAAGTACTTGTAATTATCATATCCTTCATTTGATGCAATGAATATATTTTACTGGACAGCTTTATGCATTCAGTGTTACATTTTTTTGTTTTGCAGCTGAAGACCAATTTCCTAATTGCTCTTGTGCGTGTAGTTGTTTCGAGGTCTTTTTCTGAGCTGCTGTGATTTTTGCATTTGCATGTTAGGCATGTGCGATGTGGGACTAAGTCTATGATTTTACAAGTTAAAAGTCTCAGGCAAACTCTCATTAGCTACTCTTGTAGTTTTGAAGATTGCAACTTGCCATTGCACCATATACTTTCAATTGAATTTTAAATAATAATTTCTAGGTCAAAACCCAATAGTTGTTAGTACAGAAGCAAAATGTTTGTGGAAACTTTTCCAAACTGTTAATTGAAATTTCCGTAGTACCACTGTACTGCTAAGAGCAAAAGCAAGAAAGGGATATTTTTCTACCTGGGGCTTTTGTGATCATATACCACAGGGATAGGAGCTGTATACAAATTTAACTTTGTCTTTTATAGACAGCACTTTGTGTTTAGTCTGAACCCAATGATTTTAAAACATTATTGGAGGAGTAATTTTTCTCTTGCAAGTAATAAACATGCCACATCCTTAAAAGACAAAGTGTGAGACATAGCTGTAATTGCTCAGTTTTGGTGCCAAGAATAAGTGGTTTGAAGAAAGCTTAGCACCCTTATCCCTGGGGAGATGTAAATTACCACAGGCAACACCAGACACAGTAACTTCTCACTTGTGTGCTAGTAAACAGTAAGGACATGTCCCAAGTATAAAAGATATTCATAAAGTAATAAAATGTATTTCTGACATGTATTTATGTTTTTATTAACAGTAAATTTGTATGTATGTGCGCAAATACCTAGAGTATGGTGTAAAATATTCATATTCCAAGAGCTGTAACAGTGCTGCAAGTATCAAACACAATATGGTTTATTCTTTATTCTGTAAGAGCAGATGTCTTTCCTAGAGCTGTGCTCTCACTGTGTTCCTATGTGAATGCAAAAAGAATTGGGGGTGAAGAGGGACCTTATTACTGTAGTAGGAGTGAGACTGAACCTAGTAAGTACTTTTCTTGAATGTTCTTTCTTGATGTTTACTTTTCAAATACAATTTTATTTGCTCAGTAATGATTCTTGTCTGTGAGTTTCCCTGTTTCCACCAAAAAAGGTAAGTAAAGACAGTAGAGGAATGGGTGGAAATGGTTAAGTTCAGGCCTTAATGAAATGGCCTAATTGATAGACACTGAGGATGCTTTAAATGGAGACAAACCCATCTGCATAGAAACTGGTCTCCTATTCTCTCTTGTTCTGTGTGCACAAACTGGAAAACTCAAAGTGCATCTCTGTTTAGTGAAAGGTGTTTCTGATGCAGAAGAGACATGTACATAGTGTTGACTTCTATGGCTTAAGTACCAGTAACCAGAATTACTCTGGTTTTATCAGGAAGAAGAAACTGTTATAAAGCTGTTTAAGACTACTGGTATTAACAAAAGCCTTCACCATTAAACAAACTACGGAGCACTAACTGTATGGGGAGTAAATCTTTGCCTATGTTCAGCAAAGATCTGTACCAAGTACAATTCAGTTTGGAGTATCTGGAGAGTTTATCATGTCAGAGGAGTTCACACATCCTGTTGTACACAAACCTGATGAATTGACCAGCTGGGACTATGAAAACTGACATGAGATTAGCTGTACATGTAACCGTTACAGAAAACGACCCTGGCATGAGCAGCACATCAGCCATCAAATTTCTTTCTTGGGATTTACTAAAGAAAAGGTAGCATAATCTCTCACTTCAGTATATGAGTCATTTATTTTGATGGCCCAAACGATTTCCATCTGTATTCTCATAGTGTGAGGAATATTCAGTAGTGCCCCCATGGCCTACATTTGGGTGAGGATTGAATATAAACAGTCATAAAGCAGGAGTCATGCCTCTGGCAAATGTGATGTTCTTCTGCAGTTTAATGTTTTGGAGACATGATAAATAATAATCAAATGGCATTTACTTAAAGAAGCTACAAAGCTCCTACTGGAAAGAAACAATGAACAAGATTTATGTCAGGTCTCTGAGCTTGAATGAGGCATAGGCACAGGGGCATTGCAAGTGCCTTCATTTTATATACTTTCCTACTAGTCTGACTCACCCCCCAGGTTATTGTCAGAGCTAGTCAAATCCAGGACATGTTCATCCATGTGGTTGTCTGCTGGCCAAGGGTAGACCTTTTGCATGCCAGTAACCTCAGCCAGCTGAGTTCTAGAAAAAGTATATCCATTTTGATTCATGGGATGAGGGTGTAAGTTTCTTGTATCTAGACTTCCAGGATATTAAGGTCTGGCTGGTAGCTGCATGTCATGGTTTAACCCTAGCCAGCAACTAAACATCACACAGCCACTTGTTTACTCCCCTGCCCTAGCAGGATGGGAGGAAGAGAATTTGTAACAGGAAAAGGGAGAAAACTTGTGGGTTGAGACAAGCAGTTTAATAGCTGAAATAGAATATAAGAAGAAAAAATAAATTGTAATGGAAAGGAAAATAACAAAGATAAAGATAAAGAAAGATAAAGATGAAGAAAAGTAAAGCCCATGAAAGACAAGTGATGCAAATGAAAAGAATTTTGCTCATCACCAACCAACTGTCCCTGAGCAGTGGCTTCCCAGCCAACCTTGCCTCTAGTTCATATGCTGAGCATGACACCCTATTTTGTAGAATATCCTTTTGACCAGTTTGGATCAGCTGTCCTGGCTGTGTCCCCTCCCAGCTTCTTGTGCACCCCCAGCCTCCTCACTGGCAGAGTTTAGCAGAAAAGGTCTTGCCTCTGTAAGCACTGCTCAGTAATAATTAAAACATCACTGATTCATCAACACTGTTTCTGGCACAAATCCAAAGCATAGTCCCATACCAGCTACTGCGAAGGAAACTTCTATCTACCCCAGCCAAAACCAACAGACTCTCTACTTCTTATTCCATTTAAGTTGTGTTCAGATCTCACAAATTTCAATACATCCTTATTAACCATGATCCCCATTAATTATCATATAATCATATAACCAATGTTGAGGAGTTGGAATGGACCTTAAAGATCATCTAGTCCCAATTCCCCCCGCCATGGGCAGGGACACCTCCCATGTGACCAGGTTGCTTGAAGCCTTATCCAACTTGGCTTCAAACACTGCTAGGATTGAGGCACCCACAAGCTCCCACAGCAACCTGTTCTGGAGTTTCACCATCACAATAAAAAAGTTTCTTCCCAATATATATCTATATTATCTAACCTAAATTTCCCCTCTTTTAATTTCTACCCATTACTGCTTGTTCTGTCACTACAGTTCCCAATGAAGAGGACTTCTCTGGCTTCCCCTTAGGCCTCTTTCAGATACTGGAGGGCTGCTATGAGGTCTCCACACAACCTTCTCTTCTCCAGGCTGAACTGCCCCAACTTTCTCAGCCTGTCTTCAGTGCTTCAGTCCTCTTATCAACCTCATGGCCCTCCTCTGGACTTGCTCCAACAGTTCCACGTCCTTCTTATGCTGGGGACACCATAATTATACACAGCACTCGGAGTGCAATCTCACCAGAGCAGAGTAGAGGGAGAGAATCACCTCCTTCAACCTGCCAGCCACAATGCTTTTGATGCAGCCCAGGGTTTGCTTGGCTTTCTGGGCTGCAAGTGCACATTTGCCAGGTCTTGTTGAGTTTTTCATCGACTGCCAAGTCTCTCTCTCCACAGGGCTCTTCTCAACCTGTATGTGTGCCTGAGATTGCTACAGCCCAGGTGTAGGACCTTTGATACAATATAGAGATATCATTCCTTTAGTCTATGGACCACCCCTGCGAAGTGTCTGTAAAAAGTCCATAAATATCCACAAATGTCCACTGAGTTCATTTAGTCCTTGTCTTGGCGCTCCATCTGTTCTAGTGGTCGCTCAGGACAGGAGAGGCGATGTGCTGCATGGAGCTATTGGGCACCAAAGGCAACTTGGGTCCGGTCACTGCTGCATTGCAACTGCTTCTTTTAAGACTTCTCCTCCATTGGTTTAGTTAGTTAATGCTATAGTAATTCCTAAAAATACAACTTGAATCATGGCTTACAACAGTTTAAAGGTATATATATTTCAGTCTTCACCCATGGGCCCTTTGGGCCAGTTTAGGGTTTAACATTGCAGTGAACTCCTCCCCCTACTCCTAGCCCAGCTAGCAACAAGGGATTCCAGATATAACAATTCCCATAACATGCAACTTAAATCATCATTCAGTTTTCCCAGAGTCTGTTGCATGATAGGGGGTGTGATATACCCCCTCAATGCCATGTGTCTATGAATTGTTTTGGAAATGAGTCGTGTTTTCTGATTCAGTTCTTTTGGGGGTGCTGTGTGACCATAAAACTGGCTTTTTAAGGCCTAGGATAGTATTCCAACTGGTGGCATGGGTCACACAGTATGTTTGCAACCATCCAGTGTCGCTTCCACCATTGTAAGCACATGGTGAAACAGGTTCGTGGTAGTGTGATATAATTAATCTGCCAGGCTTTCCCATATTATTTCAGCCTTCACCCTCTATACCAAAAAGATAGCTTTACTATTAATTAGCTGCTTTACTAGTTTGATTATGGCGCATGTTTGACATTCTTGGATAACCTGTGCAATGGCATCAATACTTAAGTTCAACCCCTCGGCCACAAGCCCATCTACCTGTTGTATCCCTCTCTAAATGTCCTGATGGGTCATCAGCCCATCAAGCTATAAAAATAGCCCCACCCTTGTGTTGCCAGTCCAGTTCCATCTGAGGCACTTCAATTCTAGCAGCTCGGTCACCTGTTCATTCTTTCAGTGTTCTTCAGTGCCCCAGCTCTTGGGTACATGAGCATCTTGTGAGGTACTTTTACAATCGCATTCTGTACCCAAGCAACACTATCTTGCCGTAATTCAGCAGCCCAGAGGGGTATATGACTCCACTGTCAGTTGGCCTGTTTCCGTTGCTGCAGCCACCTCGACAAAGAATTTGCCATCCTGCCTGAGTCAGTACAGAGATAAAGGACTGGCCACTTTTCTTGTTCAGCAATGTCTAAAGCCAGCTTCCCTTCAAGTCACTTCTTCAAACTCACTTGGTTGACTCTGTCCTTCAGCACTTTTTGTGTCTTGTCGTGTAGGACTCCACACAGTCAAAACTAGCATACTGTAGGTATTTTGAAGATAAATTATTCTTGGTCTTTTTCAGAAGTTCTGTACAGCTAGAAAAGGTTCTGAATATAAACCACTGAACATGAAAACTCTTGAGATTTTCCATTTGTCTCTAAAGAAGAGTGTATAATACATGTAATGTGCCGTGAAGAAGTCTATACCTACGAAAATTCAATAGATCTTCACCCAAATTTTACTGAGAGCTATAAAATATTTTGGAGTCTATGCTTGAAGTTTGTGATGTTATGGAAGAATATTGCAATGCAAGTATCTTATTTTGTAACTGTTGAAGCAACTCAGAAATAGCTCTTAGTTTCTGTTTAGTATTTCAGTGATATTCAGAGTGTTTAAAAGTCTTGAGGAGGCTATCTACAAAGTCAGGTTTTCACTTCTAAATGTTTTAAAAAATTAAAAGAGCAATTTGATTCAATGATTATTATTAAATGGTAACAACTAAAAGAGGAAAACTTGGAACTGAAATATACCTATTTAAAAATAAATATTCTCACATACAGGGCTCTACTTTGTTTTCATTGCCAGTTTAGGCTACACAATTAATCGGTGCTTCTGTTATCTTGATAATCTGTCTGCTTGCTGTTGTAAATGACTTGCAGTTGCTGATGAAGTTGTTGACAGCTATTTAGGCTTTCAGCTTTCAAAAATGCTTCTAATTGTACGTTTGTGGCTTCTAAAAGCATTTGCTTCTGAGATAGTTTTTGCATCTAATGTACCTCGAAGTCTTCCTGTTTGTTTGTATTTAATTTCCTTGGAGTTGTATTTCCAAAGTGTGAATCCCTAAAAGATTTAATTCACCTGAGATTATAAAGTAACCCAGTAGCTTTTCCTGAAAAATGTTACCTCGTCTGTGAGATTGGTTTATCTTTGTGGAAGACAGGATGTTCTCCTGTAATTCCACTAGTAAGCCGTGAAACCTTGCATCTTGGGTAAGGATGTGCACATGAAATTTTCACACTTACACCTGCGCGGAGCTAGGAAATTGGGCTGCCAGGAACTCTGTAGGGAGCAGGTGGGATGGGTTACATGTGCTTCTCTACCCACAGGTGGTGGAAACCTGACCTATATCAGAAAAAAATCTGGTATTCTGAGTATCCCCTCCCATTCCGCAATCTGGCAGCAGTGTGGAGTCATCCCTCAGCAGAACACAAAGCCTCCCCTTCCTCCACCTCTCTGAAAACACGTTTGTCTGTGCACTTCTCATTGTAGATTTGGTCTGAGAGCAGAGGACCTTTACCCATAGAACCTCTTCTATTCCAAGAACAGAAAAGAGCTGTTGGGCACATAATTGATTCCTGCAGCCCCCCTGTGCCTTGGCAGGTATTGTTAACCAGTTTCAGCAGCAAGACCGCTGGACGTACAAAGGCTCTCGCTTGCTTGTGATCACACCACTGACTATGCCAGGAATAAAAAAAGAGATTTCCTGACGTGCTCTGCTGCGATCTTACCATGAAACAATTCTTCGTCTTGAAATGTTTGGTTTTAGCCCCCGGTGGTAGTTATAAAAGCATGTTAAATACCAGACTTCTCAGCTTGAGACCATCTGTTTCTCTTGCAATTATGTACCACCCCCACACATGGGTTTCTTGTCACCAGTGTTGCGGTTTCAGCAGAAGACAAAAAGAAAGATATTTTCCTATATGAGTTTAGCCTGAAGATGGACCTGGGAAACATGTTCAGGTGGAGGGGGTGTGATTATGCTAGAAATAGAGAGGTGTTTCCCCACAAGTGGAAGGCAGCAGGCTTTCAGGGAGAGCAGTCATTCAGATCTCCGCTGGCTCTGTGCCTGTGTAAAATCTTGTCCCCCTTGACTGGGGCATAGCTTGCTTCATAAATCAGCAGTGTTACATGGTGATCAAGCTGTCTTTGCAAGTGCTCTCCCAGCATACCTAGAAATGCTCTTGCCAAATTTGTTATTGGTGGAATGACAGCTGTTAGGTGTAAAGGGAGTTTACACACTTCCTGTACATTAAGTAATTTGAAACGCAAATTCTGCATATGTAGAAATTAGGCTACTACTAGGAGGTTTCCGATCAATCTTTTTTATAAGAGCTAAATAATATGTGGAATCTATAATTCTGCCAAAAGGACATAAAACTGTAATTAATCATTTTTTTAGCCTTTGCTTATCCCAGAAGAAGCAGCAACGTCTCTTTTGCTGCTGCAGTTGCTTGGAAGTCAGGAGCATCATGGAATGAATTCAGCTTGCATTTGCTAATGGTGTATGGGAGATTTCATCACATCTCACTGCACCATGGTGGTGATATTCTTTGTGCTTATTTTGCCATTTGTGTCTTTTTGCCATTTTTTCAAAAACTTTACTTTCAAAAAAATTACTTTAGCTCTGCTCTTTTGGGATCTTTTTTGTGTATACTGTCTAGTTGGCTATTTAAATCAAAGGGGTAGTAGTGAGCTGTGATTTCTCTACCTTTTATTGGTTCTGTCAGTGTCTGTCTGAGAACTACAGCAGTGTTATTAAAAGGAACAGCTTACTATGACATGAATCAGCCATGTTTTTTTAAGGAGCTTGGTTCAGGCAAGAAGCTGTGAACTTTAGCTGGAAACTGATGTGAAAGATCGTCTGCTGGAAACAGCTTTGCAGCAGCAACATAACTTGGACAATGAAAATACATACAGGAAAGACAATGCCTAGAGTCATTTATGAAAATATTGAGAGAATTTAAGTGTAAAAAACCCTGATTTTTTCATTTTTCTATGTTTTATAGATTCTTTCAAAAATCATGAACTTTCACCCCTAACCTTTTGTTTAGTATTGAACAAAATTGTTTATTATCATTAATTACAATGCAGTCTGTTTAAGCTGTTCAGCATACTGCTGTCCTTCACAGAAAATGCAAAATAAATAGTGAACACATAGAAATATCTAATTAAATCACTCTCCATGTCCACGTATAGCTCTGAATTTAGAGACTTGCTTAAAATGTTGTGCTAGGTAGGGAGAGTTTTGTTGATAAGTAACATGAAGGCAGTCAGGTTGAAAGGTAGTTTTTGTTTCAACTCTTCGCAATTCAAAGTTGAAGTTTGATTTGAGGGTTAATGACTCAATCTTCCTTCTGAAAAGGGAAGCAGCTGTACTGGAAACCCAGAATACCTTTTAAGAAATCTTTTGCAATGGATTTGTTCTTTTGATTGATACCTAACTAGATTTGATTGTCATTAGAATAGGATAATATCTTAATAAAATCAAGAGTGGTTTTGTTGGGTTTTTTTTCAGAAGGAAGAAGAGCAAAATTCTAATTCTCATGTAAGCCTAAAAAGCTTATTTAAAGTCATTAGAGAACAATAGTTCTTCAGTTTGCTCTTGTGGAGGCCTCCCCCTATTATGCATTTCTCTTCCTTGACACAGTTAAGAGAAAAAGTATTTAAAAGCTATTTTGGAAGCTTGGTTCCCTATTCTTTTCCTGTCTTTCATAATCTGCATATTTCTTATACTTGATAAGAGATCAATTAATTGATTTGGAGACAAAAATTCATCTGATGACCTACTGCTTTTCTTCTCTCTTGCTCTAAGGCCCAAGCTGCAGTCTGTAAAAATTTTTGCCTTAACTCTAGAGGCCAGAATTAAATTCCTTTTTTAAAAGTCAAGCCAGAGTAAGCATCTCACTTCTATGTTTTCCATAAAACTTTGATTATTAGGATTTTCTAATGAAATTGTATATGCTTTCTCATTTTTCTCAGAACTTCTCTCTCATCTCTTCACTTTTGTGAGGCCTCCTCTGTGTATTATTCATTTAACCTTTTTTCTGTGCAATTCTACCATTTTTACCCCATGGTTTTCTTTTTGTGTCACTGCCCCTGTTCCGTTTTCATTTCCTCCAAAGCAAAACATGAATCCCTCTTATCTGAGTTCTTTCAAATCTGATGAAACAAACTCACCTGGTTTTGCTTAGAAGTTTTATATTGTGTTTTCCCATTCCTCGCTTATCTTTCACAGATTTTATTAGTGTGGCCTTGTGTGTACAGACAAGGTTGAGCATGCAGAAATTGGTAAAGAATTTAATTGCTTATAATGAAGTCATTTTAGGGGCCTTTCAAACTGCTTTTGGATTTGGAAATTTGCAAAATGTTCAAGGGATGGCATTAACTATTGCAAGTCCATGACAAAAACTTCAGTTGACTTATTTTTTGCAGAATGTTTCCTCTGACTCTTGAAGTTGATGAAAACTAGAGGTTTGCTCCTTCTTCATGAATGTCAGCCATATGTCAGTAAAGTCAAGTTTAGTCGTAAAAGAGCCTTTAGATGCTATTTTTTTTATTGGGCAAAAAGGCAGGTTTTTGCAGCACTGGTTGTGTCATCTGTAAGCATTACATAATCATGACTTGTGAGTATCATTTTTCAGGTTAAAGTTTTAAGAGTTTAGGTTTTCTTAACCTGTACAGTAGTAACTATGCTTCTAAAATAGGTAGCTTTGGCAAATTGTTTTTCTTGGAAGCAGTAAGAAATAAAATCAGAAGACAAAGAAAAACATACACATGGCTCACTCTGGATTAATGATTTTGGATAGGAACCAAAACTATCTAACACTTGAAAATGCTAAGAAATCTATTAAGAAGTCATACATCAGACTTTGCAATGCAAACCACATTGAACTCCAGTTAAGCATGCAGTATGAGACGAGTACACATATTAACGCACTGTCTTTGTGACTGGATCATTCTAGAACTTACTCAGCTTACAGTTGAAGCATGGGTCTTCTTTTTGACATTATTTATAAATCACAATTTTTGCAGTCAAAATTAAGTGTCTGTATTCTGTATAAGCATAAGGTGCAGGGTGAGCAAAGAGGGAAATGACATACTCTGCATCATTTTACCTGTATTTTACGGGCAGGTTTTGGCTATGTACTCAATTTTTTAATTTTTTTTTTTCCAAATTAATTCCAGTCCCCTGACACCATTTTGGAAAGCTGAATTTTTTTCTCCCCATACAAAGTCTTTCAGCTGGACTTCTCCATTTTTGTTTCATGTTTTGTTTTCTTTCAATGAAAACCTGAATTCTCTGGAGTAGCCTTCAATTGTTAACTGAAAATATGTTTCTCCACTGATTTCCATGAGTTAGCAGCTAAGAAGATTGTCTGAAGCTAACAGTAATTGCATAACTTTCTCACTTCTGACTCTAAGTAAGTATGAAAGATGGTTTAATTTATTAAGATGCAGAAAGGTGTATTCTGAATAGAAAAAACTGTGACTAAGTGAAGTCTGTGGTCTTGGTGATCCCCCTCCTCACAGACTATTGCTCTAGGAGACTGCTGTACCCCAGTGGGGAAAAAACCCCTGAGCCTACAGTCACGTAAAACATCTGAACCTCACTGTGTAGAAGCCAGGCCAGAAGCACACCACTGAAGGCTGCATTGTTATATTTTGAATCTCTGGATAATATAAGCTGAGTGTCATTTTTGTGTCTCAAGTGAGCAAGCTTTTCTCATTTTTCACAGTGTGATACCAACTTTTCCCAGTTTGATCTCCAGGTAAATTGTTGGAAATAAGCCAATGACATTTTACCAATGGAGGATTTAGTTTGTTTTTACAGACCTCGGGTCCTAAAGAGAGAATATAAATAATGTCTATTGGTATCCTTGCTAACTATTATGTGGGTTAGGCTGGGGTGGAAGGAGATGGCATTCATGTAATACAACAGCAGGATTGGAAGTGCACTATTGCTTCTCGTTCATCCTGTGTGCATAGTTGCCATCATGGGTTTTATATTCTCCGTTTTATTTCATTTTCTTGTAAAGCAAAATCCTAAGTATGTTACCCCAGCAGGTTAAATTTCAATTTACTTTAGCAGTGTTGCTGTATTTTTCTTTTTTCATCTTTCTTCTTAAATCCCTCTGGGGATAAAGAGGCCACTATTAGGAAGGTTGTTTGCTGAACTAGTTCCACTATAGCTTTTTTCACTGAAGCTGAAATATTTATCTCAGGTTCAGCTTTCATAAGCTGATTAAGCTTCCACAATTCAGTTGAAAACCGGCAAAGTCCAGTTTACTTTGTTACTTTAAATGTCTGCCTTACAGATGGTAACAATATCAGTGGTTTTCGTTGAGCCAGGAGTATTTGTTCTCCAAATCTGAGTTCTTACACCCCACATGCTTTTGTATCTACCTTTTGTTAGCTGGGCCCCTATATAGGTACCAGATAAGAAGACATTATCACTATATGGTATTTAAATTAAACAGATTTTTCCTGCCATAATAGTGACTGTGTGTTACATATGTATTGAAGGGGTTAATGGAGTGGTTGCAGGCTGGAGGTGTTTATGTTGGAATGCTTTGAGAATCGATTCCAGCTAATGGAAAAAATGCTTTAAAAGTGAGCTGGTTCCGTTCCTACAGTGAACAACAGAGAGTGGAAACAACATTTAATAAACCTTTCAGAAGTAAATCCTGCGATTTTTCCTTTCCCCACCATCTGTGGAAGAAATGCCCACTTTCTTCTCAACGGGCAGTATTTCTTCCTGCAGTGTATTTGCCTTACTCTGTTAGGTATCAAGAGATAGTTCTTTGTCTCTTTGGACTAAAATTAGTTGAAAAAATATGTTCTGCTCATGTGTCATCTAAGGCTCAAGTTTTATTGGTTTTGTAGATTTCCACTTAAATGGCAGGTTGACCAAAAATAGCCAACCCTAAGATTCCTTCTCAGCTGCCCCAAACTATCTGGTTTCCAGTAAATTGAAGAAATTTTGACTATATGCATCTTGTTTTACAAATACGGATGCTGCAAATTAAGATCTTTGTTGTACTTGGATTACAGGGGAATGTTGCATCTTCTGTTTTACCTGTGTGCCATCTTTATTTTAAATATTAGGGCACACGGAAGATTTGGCAAATGTAACCTTTTACTTGTGAATACATTGTTACATTTTTTGTTGTTGGGAGGATTTTTTTACTGTAGAGTTCTCATGCGAAGTGGAGTGGCTTACAGTAATATTTTTGCTTTGCTAATTAAGATGATTATATACATATTTAAATTAAGGAAGAGTTTTGTTCTATTCATAAACCTTGCTGAAAAATCCAAGGTTTATTTTCCATCGAGAATTGGCATGATTTTAAATGCAAGGCATATTTGTTGTGAACCATGAACAGTCTTTATGAAACCTGAAGAAGATTTGTGAAAACAGCCTGTAATAAAAATCACACATGCTTCATAAAACACTACTTGATAGATATCACTTGCACCATTAAGAACTAAACGACAAAGGATGTAATTTCAGTTCTGGCATACAATATTAATCGAAAGGCTTTAAAGCATCTTGCTGATGGGAACTATGACAACATGACATTGAAGAATTACAAACTGGAGACATTTATCTTAATCAGATTTTCAAAGTAAATGCCATAAAATAGAAAGTTATGTTATCTGTCTTCATAGGGTCACATATCATATAGGGTATAGCTTTTCAGCTTGTTTATTCTAAAAATATCAGGGACAAAAAAATGTGCCTTTCAAGTAAGTTTAAAGCTCAGTTCATACACTTTACAAAGTTTTTGTGAATAGATTAGTAACTGGTGTTTTCTGTTCCTGCAGTATGGTTCTAAAATGCTAGGGAGAGCTGAATTACAAAACATCTGAGAATGCACAGATACTATCACTATGAAGATGTTGAGGGGAAATACTATGCTCAGTGGATGTGAAATAGAAAGACAAAGTTACAGGAGTACCTTTAACTGGAAGTATAAAGCTCCTGTAGATGACACAGCTGAACGACATTGGTAAAAGTATTTTTTCTTCAGTTCCTAAAGCTCGCAGTTATTTTGCATGGCTTGTTTCTTTGTCTTCCTGCGTATATTTAACTGGTAAAGAACAGTGTCCTTATAGGGTGTAGGAAATTATCAACATGTACTTTGTGGTTTAAACACCAGTGTTGCATGTTAGGGACTATATTATCCAGGGTGCTCCAGCTGTTTCTCTCCTCTCATCATCTGATCTTAGACAAGACACCACATGTGAACTATGGGATCATTTTGAGTTTCTCCACAATCAAATAAGTCTTTCTTCCCATTCAGAGCAGAAGTGTTTATTTCTCTTTAAAAAGTAGTCATGTTGAGATCTAAAGGAAAATGTGTAATATAAATAAAAAAATTAAGGTTTTCTTTATTATTTCTGCCAAACTTAGGATCATAAGCAAGGCAATGCAATCTTTCAGAGCTTATCCTGCATTAAATTCTCTGTGAGTTTCTCACTCCCAGGTAGCTTGACAGATTGTCAGACCCTACAGACATTGTACTGATGAGGAGACAAACATTGACCCACTTTGATCACGCTATTTGTTTGCCTTTTGCCCGTTTTATATTATAATAGTATAGACACACACACAATGTGCATATCTGGATCAAAGTGTCCTTGTCACTTCTCCTTATGCTTGTCACCATGTATCTAGCACAGGAGCACCAAGTGCTTCAAGAGGGAGGCGGCAGCAGTGGCTGCCAGTTAATTCTGTTTCCATCTCTACATCCATTAATTGTAAACCACACAGAAAAGGATGGGCAAGCTGACAACAAATCAGAGTGAAAGGACTCTCCTCTGGTGGTAGACAGTGTGTCACCTCATTGCCTGGCTTGAGCGTGCGGTTTGGATCCTTAAAGCAGTTAGCAGAGCAGAGCCAATTTGGATGTGAATAAGACTAAGCAGATACTTGGGATTAACCACAAAATAAGTACATACAGCAACTTGTCTTGAATTACCCCTATGGTTTGTAGTAAATGATCAGAAAGTAATCTTTGAGCCTTGCACACCCTGGCAGAAAAAAACTGAACTGAATGCTTAAATACTCCATTTTTTTCTGAACACATAGCCTTTTTAATGTTTTCATTAATTAAATGTGGCTTCTCATGGAAGGTGCTCCCAGACCAGAGCCTTCTGGAGTGATCGGTTTTACTGGCCCACAGAATCCCTGAAGCTGTGGCCGTAGCGGTACAGGTACCGTGTCTTACCCTCTGTAAGCATGTATTTAAAAAAGAGCTCCTTTGGGAGCTCTAGGAATAATTAAGCCATAATACCCACTCTTTTCAATTTGCAGGGACTTGAGGTAATTCCCACTTCTGCTTACAGTTCTTTTGGAGATATGACCATGTGTCAATTAGGTAAAATTTCAAGTCTACTGAAGAAGGGTTTTAATTTTTTTTTTTTATTTCAAGTCCATTGAAGGAAATCAAACCAGTTCTTACAGAAATTACTTTTTACTGCTAGCAGTCAAGGGCTAGCAGACCAGGGACCAGTGACCTGCAAATGAAACGTTGTATTTTTTGTTAGCAGTTTTCTAAAACATTCGGTCTGCTCCAGATTCTTACTCCTATTATGTATTATGGATATTTCCTTTACCATGGCAGACTCTTCTAAAGAGAGAATACAAAAAGAGCAGCCTGACCAGAAATAGTTAAGACTCTCGCAGACATAGATATTGAATAACATTTTGTTCACATTTGAAATGTTTATATCATAATGGAAGACTTTGCTTTTGTGTTTGTCATGGAAACTCCAAGTTCACATTAATTATACACTGTTTAAAAGCCTCATCCTTATCAAATGGAAGTCACCTCTTTTTCTTAGATGAGTAGCTGGCTGACAGGTCTCAATGATCTATCTGTTGTAGAAAGAGTATCACACAGAATATGAAACAAATTACTTTTTTTCATGGATACTTGGTCTGCTTTTCTGCCTCTGAATTAACCCCTTTCCTCCACATGACTGTAGATATCATAAATGTCTCCTTCATATGCTGTTCAAATTCTGTAACAATTAAATGATAAAATTAATTAAATGTAAATTACTTTTTGAAAAATAAAAGAGGAAAAGGTTTTGTGAAAGGCTACAGAGCTGCATATAATTTACCTCTGCAATTGAAATGGCTGCTTTGCTTCACTCTGATTCCCTAGGGTAAATAACAATTTAAATATGTTTTGCAAAAATCACGTAACTGTAGTAAGACAGCTTTCTACGCAATTTCTTGTGGCTTTTCCAAGTTCTGTACATATGTTCAGACACATAATTACTGATGCTGACTTAACAACTGCCTCAAAAATATGGAGTTTGTTTGTTGCACCTGAAGAACTTTGACAGGCTGGTTGCTGGGCCAGTTTACATTTGCTTCTTGCTGCAGAAATCTTCTCTTTAAGATGAATGGGATTGCTCTACAGTCATTAAGGTCTAGACTGAACAAGAACATTATAATTTAAACTTAACACTTTTGGACATAAGCCTACCTGCACCCATATCTGCTTTTTTTCGGTGTAAATTAGACATTCCCATTTAGATTAAATCAATTAAGATAGCATTTAAAATACAATTTAAAGCAAAGCAACTGT
Source organism: Aleadryas rufinucha (assembly GCA_013397815.1). NCBI lineage: Eukaryota > Metazoa > Chordata > Aves > Passeriformes > Aleadryas > Aleadryas rufinucha. The sequence continues at coordinate 283,354 of VZTH01017552.1, read as the reverse complement.
ACCTTTCTGGAATAGTTTTTAAGTATTTCAACCCAATTGCACTTTACCAGATTTGAATGCTTTTTCTTCAGTAGTAGTGCTTTTCTACTAGTAAGTAGTTTGTTGTGAGAGAGCTGGCCAAGTTCCAGGGCTGCTGTCTTTTCAATAACCAAGGGAAGAAGTATTTCCCTCTAGGAATCCCATTTTCCAACACACTGGTTGATAGAGAGGAAGGAGGAGTTACAGAGTCTCGACACTAGACATTGTGGCACATGCAGGGCTTTTGTATTACAGGGAGTAGTGTCCAGTGCTGCAGAGTTTATGAAGTGCATATCATGTCATGCAACTCCCACTGTCCTTATAAACTCCTTATGTAGGACAAGCAAAAAAACTGGAACTATTTTGGCAATAATGCTGATTTCTCAGGAGACATGTATGAACCACCTAACATACATGCCTCAGTTTCCCTGCTTCTGCAGTTAGAATATTTTCAGTGTCACAGGGATGTTGAGAGGCTGTTACTCCATAAGAACAATGGCTTTGTGAAAGCCTCAGTAATAAAAAGAACAGTAAAGCTGTTCTTTAGCTCTTAACTCCTTAAAAGGGTGAAAAAGGGAATCTGGCTCCCGCTTAAGAACAGTATTCAAAACATGACTATTGTGATGATTATCTCTTCCTCACAAATCAGTGGTGCAACATTGAGGTTTTTGCTATAAATTGTGCAGCAATCAGAAGCACTGTTTATTGGGGAAATCTGGCAGGTTGAAGAAAAGCTCCAGAGAGCAATCCTCAGTGATCTCTCATTCAGAATAACAGTGTAAGACTGAGGAAATTTAGAGGAATATAGATTTTAGTTCTGTTGATTTATAGAAAATCTAACCTTGTTAATTGCAATTCTACATGTAGCTTTTGCACAATTAGAGAAGAAATAAATCATTTCAGATTTTTCAGGCATTTTTGATTTTGAGGAAGTTGTAGATCCCCTGCCAGTTGAAGCCACCCTCAGACACTACTAGAAAATGTCACTTGACAGCATCCTATGGAGAGAGAAAGTGGGATTGGAAGACAAGTGATCTTTGCCAAATTGCACTTGCTGTGGCCTTCTAGCTCCCTTCTAGCCTCTCTTAATTTCTTTTATATGTTCTGCTGTATCTTCAGTGTCAGTAATGTTTATCTTTTATATAGCAGAAGGGCCTTTTGGTTCATAGGAGATTTATAGGGGAATAATCTGAATCCCCGATCGTGACCTGCATACCTGGCCTATGGTCTGAGTAATACAATTTCACTCTTCCAGCATATTATCAGGGTAATTATTAGATATGTGCAATTTTTTGGGGAGTACATAAATATCCTTTACAGAACCTTCACTATCCAACTTCCTCACTGGTAGTAGAGTGTGTGGGAAGGTCTGACACCTACCTGAGACAAGCCTGGCATTCACACCCTTCTTTGTGCAAAAGAACAACGATGATTAATCCTCTACTTTGTCTTTAGCAAAGAATGGTGCAAGACCTTTAGTACTAAAAATTATAGACTAAAAGATTGATTTTTCAGCAGAGATTGTAAATGAGAAGAGAAATTCATGAACAAGAGGGATGTCAGGATAACATTTTAGCTGGTAGGAGCTGCAGTGGAGGAGGGTTTTGCACTGATCATGGCAAAACTGTCCCAAAAGGCTTGGCAGATAGGAGAGTCAAAAAGGGGAATAAAAAAGAAAAGTCAGATCCTAAGAAAAAATTTAATTAATCTATCTCATTGAAAATAAATTAATGTGAATTACTTCATTCCACCTGCCATTTTTCTGTATTTTTTGTAATTAATTTTTGTAATTAATAATTTATACAGATATATTTGCATATACACATGTAAATACTTAGACACATGTGCACACATATAATTTTTCATATACACATGCACCTATATATTATAAAATATAAGGCCACAGTTAGTTTTGCACCAGCTGATAAATAGCTTGTAATCTAAATCAGATAAAATTTTAAGTAGATACTTAGAAAATTCTTTGCTCTAGTGTTGGTCTGTTAACTTTCCTTTATCTGGCTTGTGTAAATGTGGCTTAAAGCCTGTGATAGTGATAGTAATCACATGCAATGACACCCTTTGTGTCAGTGTTGGTGAAGACAAAGCTGATCAGTTGTATCCTACTTGGATGGGAATTTTTCATTAATATATTACGGATCTGGTGTTGAAAATCTTACTGGCAGTATAAATGCTGTCATTCTTTTAATGAGAGATTGAGTATTGCTGTTGTTTCTGACAAAAGTCATGTTGACCACACAAAATCACTGGAAAGGAGAATGTGGTTCTCAGAAAGGATATTATTCCCAAGACTTGTTTTTTCTGTTTAAGTCTATTTCTTAACATTTTCGTATTGTGTTATGTTCACGACCTGGGAAATTGCTCACAGTTAAGTTACTTTTATAGTAGTCACCTGTAAGTTATTGGAAATGTCTGTTTCAACAGAAATACTTTCCTATGTTCTCTGTACCAGTGTTTTATTATTGAGTTTGTAACAATTTGCAGTTATAACCAGTTCCAAAAGGGAATTGCTTATGGAAATCAAACAACTAATTTAAAAACTACCTGAAAGCTTTTGCACTGCGAGAAAAGTGCATGCCCTGTATCTTCTGCTCTGCTTAACACTTGCATTTATATTAGTGTCTTGGTTTTAAAAGACAGGTGTCTGTAAGAAAGGCGGGAACCTCCCTTGGAATGGAAAATGCAACCCCCTTCCCTTCAGATTATTATAATTTNCCCGGCTCAGCTCCCCAGCAGGGCAGGGAAAACGGGCTTGGGATCCCGGGTGGGGAGGGGTCTCCCTGAGACACCCCGGCAGATGGTGGAAAGGTGTCTCCTTTTAGTGAGGTAGGGTGTAAAAATAGGGTCCCCTGTGCAAGAGCCGCTCCCAGAGAGAGCAAGCTCCACTCACGGTTGGAGAAAAAGCAGCAGAAGGTAGAAAGCCTGCAGTGATGGTGAATTCTCTCCACAGCGATGCAGCCTCCTTCCCCTCTGAACTCCAGATCACAAGTGAAGCTGGGGGCCCCACCCAACCCCCTCTTCCTAGATAAAAGGGGCCAGTTGGCCGGGGCTCCTCCCCAGCCACGTCCTTTGTCTCCCTCAAGTACCTTGGTAATGACTCCCTCTCAGCAATGTACATGTGTGGGGAAAAAATTCTTTCAAAAGAAAAAGAAAATAAAAAGAGAACTCTTAAAAACCCCAACAATTAGGAAGTATGTTCTGCCACATTAGTTTAGGAAATATATTGCAATTTGAAATACATAATTGTTAAGTGTTACATGTTTAAGTGTCATCACTCACTGCTAAATTGTGGTAAATTAAGTGTCAAAGTTTCTTTAGTTTTGTGTGCATTGTGTTGTAAAAGGTTTGTCTTCAATTTATGCCTTATTTGCCACTGATTTTAGAGAACAGATTGTTAAAACCTAACATCGACGGAGATATTTGATTGCAGGTTTTGCTGTTTTGAGGTTTTGGGTTTAAGCTTTATGGGCGTTGTGTGCTTTGGTTAAGTCAGAAAATATTTCCTTTTGTTTTGATGGCCTGACTCTCTTATCACCTGTGACTTCCTCCAAGCTGTAGTTATATTGCATGGTGTGAAATTGGAAAATCTGTTCTGTGTGTGTTCTAATGGATGTGACGGTCATTAAGTATGTGAGTCTTCTGACGTTGTAATCAGATGTGAATCAGTCTGTTAAATATCCATGAAGCAACATCTGCTTCACAGAGTGACCTTCTGCTAAAGAATACTTAGCATCTATTAGTGGATCATAGTGCAGATCTGCCTTATTTGAAATGCACTAAACTAGAGTAGTCTACTGCTGTTTAGTAACTAGCTTGTAATAATTTATTGCAGTTAAATAAAGCTTAAAAAACTCCATTAAATAATTATAGGGATTATATGCATTTTGAAAACCTTCGTGTTCTACTGAAATTACCCATTTAATTTCAGGGTTGGTTTGTTAAAAAAAGCTGAAGTCTAAAGGCACATTAGGGGATCTGTCAGATGCTATTTTCTGTAGGTGTTAATAAAACCAGATTAAAAAAAAAAAAAAACCTGAAACAAATTAAAACCAAAAGCAATTTTACCATCTGTTGTATATTAATTAGAACTTGGTGTATCAAGGGTAAACTTGCTCTTACAGAATGTCACTGAATGTCTGCTAATAGAATAATATGCAAATATATTAGATGATAGGATTATGTTGAATTTCTCGTTCTGCTTTGGTTGTAGCAAATGCCAAGATGTTGTATAACGAACTTTAATTTTTTTCTTCTTAGAACAACCTCCAAATAACCAAGGCCAGTCGACCCTGCAGCCTTTGCCACCTTCTCACAAGCAACATTCAGCACAGCATCACCCATCCATCACCTCACTTAACAGAAACTCACTGACAAATAGGAGGAATCAGAGTCCGGCCCCGCCGGCTGCTTTGCCCGCCGAGCTGCAAACCACACCTGAGTCAGTCCAGCTGCAGGACAGCTGGGTGCTTGGCAGTAATGCACCACTGGAAAGCAGGTAATTATTTAGGTACTACTACAGCCTCTGGCAATTCTAAAGAAAACATTTAGCTTAATGAAAGTTGACCCGCAGCTAATACTCCCCTCATTGAGCAAAACTTTCTTTTCAGCAAAACTGAAAAATTTCAGTCCTAAAAAATCTGTCCTCACTCTAAAATCCGCAATGGCACTCTTCTCCCTTACAGTCCTATTCCAGAGTAATTAGAGGATATTAATTTTTCCAGACAGGCATTTTCCTTCCTGTTCATAATCTGTGATTTTTGCCTGTTTGAAGAAATTTCTTGCCTTGCTTGCCAGATGTGTTAATGTGTCAAATATATACTGTCATACAGATCAAATGTCAAATAACTTTCAGTAATAGTTTTTAACTCTTATACTTGGTACCTTTAAAGAAATACTTATGTGAAACTAGGTGTTTTTAAAGGTGCCCAGGATTTAGTGAGACAAAAGAATTCAGTGCTGGTGTAATAATAAATTTGTCCTTGATAACTGGCTCTAGGAAAGAAGCAGCTAATATGAAAGGTGACACTAGCTTTTTTAGATGCAGAATGATCTGTAAAAAAAATTGATAGGACATACTGCCATGGAGCTGAATTTACCTGATTAATTAGTACTGTAACACTCAATCAGTACTAATTTTTTATTAAGGAAAGCCATAATATTCCAATTTAGTTATTAAACTGAGCATTTATTACTATATTGAAGTTGACAGTAATTCTTGAAAATGTTTATTAAATCCCTTCAGTTCATTCTTTGAATCCCTTTAAATTATGTTTTATAGCAAAGTAAAGACAATTTTGACTAATTTAAAACATACATGACCTTAAGATTCTCTTTTAAGTAGTTTTTATCACCATAGATGTGTCAGGTAACTCCTCTGTTAGACAGTTTGGAGTGGCTATTCCTTTTCTTAGTTTTCTTGGACTCTCTTGTGTTGTTTGTAAGACATAAGGACTGCGGAACAGCATTCCACTGAAGAGATTTCATCATCATATTAAAACAATTTAGTACATTAAGAAAGAATTTTCTTATAGAACAAATAAGTTTTTAGGAGGAAAAAGATGTTTGATGTTTTCCTGATTCTAGTTAATCTTAAGTAGATGGGTAAGGTCTTTGATGTTTGCTTCTATTGCCATGTATGTTTTTATTGTGTTTATAAAGGTGTAGGACTACTTGAATGAGAATGCCACTTCCAACCTCAAGTATTTTATGCAGAGTAAAGTCTTTTCATCTTTTAAATATTCCTGATGAAAAGCTAAGGGTGTTTTGAGTGTTCAAGCTTTGAACACTTGTGAAAGAGGTAAAATGTAAAAATTTCATGTAAAAACTGACACAGCCCTACTACTGTGGCTTTTCTAATAGTCTTACTTGGAACTCAGGAGATGAAGTACTCATCTTATTTGTCATTGATTTTTGCCTTTTTGGTTAAGGTTCCCTACTGAGTGTGATTTTCAGGCTCAGTTTCAACTATATTAACAACTTTGTGATAGGTCTCTTCCTTCATCCTTTTCTTGGACTAAAAGAAAGTTTATTTCCCCTTTGGCAATATTTTAACTTATGCTTATTGTTGGCTTTTTTTTTCTTTCTTTTTTTTTTTTAATCTGACTTAGATGACAGCCATTTAGAGGTAGAGAATGCAAATGTCAGTCTATATACACAACTATCTTTCTAGCTCTGTAGGCTCATACTGATGATGGGTGGCATAAAAATGACATACAGTTTACTGTCATGTATAGCTGGGCAGTGAATTGGCTGGGTTTGTGTATGTGCATGTAGGAAAGAGGGTTGTATTTGCAAAGCTTGGAGGAGGCTTTAGTCCCTACCACTCTGCAGTAACAGTGAAAGTGACTTCATAATATATATTTCATAATATTGGATTCAGTTGTGTATTTCATAGTACATACTGCAGTTTGGCACTTTGCAAAGTACTGTTAATAAGAATTAATGCATTTGTGCAAAGCATTGCTCTCACTGGCTAAACAGATGAACTGTGAGGTAACAGATCAGTGATGTCCAGCAGAAACTCCAATTTATATTTTTTTAAATATAGAAAGACTCTTTGCTTAAATGTGTATGAGGACCTAAAACTGTAACTTGAATGAACTGAATTATGTGAGTGCTTCTTTCATCTTTGATGCCATCTTTAAATGGCAATGAGGTTACTGAGCAGAGGCAGAAATTGTCTTCCCTCTATTTGGGCTCAGTAAAATCTACGTTAATGAAAAAAGTAAGACAGTAAGAGGATATTTCCTGTAGATTTCCTGCATTCTGCAGGACCTGTCATTGAGCATTTAATGATCTCTACTATTTGACTGGTCCCTAGCCTGCTGTAAGTTAGGTTTATTTGTAGAGCCAGTAGACCTGCTGGAGGAGCCAGCACTAGAGAATAGCATGTACTTTGGAAGAAATCAAAAAAGTTTCCCTTTTGTTCTCTGAATTACAGGTTGGACAGCCAAAGTCATGGAAATATATGACTACAAGTCAGGTGTCTCAATATGATAAAAGATGATTTAGTAATTAAATGTTAGTAGGTGTTTCATTATCATTGAGCTTTAAGTTTTTATTCGCCTACTAGTTTTAGTAGTGATTTCTTGAGCACCAGTATCAGTAGTTGCATTCTCATGACTTTGAGTTCTAGTAGAATCTAAATTACTGATGTTTAAAAATATGTAGTAAATTACTTCTTTAAATGCTCTCTCTGTTAAATGTTTGAATGTGCAGAATTTTTCTAATGCACAATCAATTTTTAATGTTAGAGATGCACAGAGGAAAAGTATGTTAGAACTCATAAATTTGTAGATAAAAATAAGCTGGTAGCATCTCTTAGTGCATTTCCTGGGAAGTATTTCATTAATTTTAGGCATCGAATATAAAAGATCAGTTTGTTGGCAAGGGGAAATTTACATATTCCAGTCAAGGAATAAACCTCTGAGAATATTATATAACTTTATCCAGAATCTGTGCTAACGTGCCAGTGAATCGCAGAAGAGCTTTGCTTTTTCCTCCTAGATTTGCAGCATAAAATACCTCGTTTGAAAGACAGCTGCATTTTGTATGATGGACTGTGAATTTTTTATAGAAACTAGCCAAGAAACTAACATGCTTTTCATAGTTTATACAGATACTGCTTAGTCTTCTTTTACCACTTAGTCTTAAAAGTAGAGTGGTAGGTACATTACTGTATTCAGCTACTTACCTACTTATTTTACCGAGAAAAAATGAATTGGTTGAAGAAATACTTGATGGCTGGAAAATACTTTAGCATTTTGAAGGATTTAATTAAAGTACTGGAATATCTCAGAAATAGTATAGACAAAGTAATTCCTGGAATGTGTTACTTCAAACCTGTTCTGTAAACTTGATTCAAAATTCATTTTAGAATGTGAAGATTTTAGAAACTCCTGAAGTGTGATGAGCATATCCATATTTCTTTATTGGGGTGGATTACCAGTGATCCAATTGCCTTCAGTGTTGATTAAGGTGTGGAAAGGGTGTTGATAGTTTCCAGGGAAGTTTTAAATCAATTTGTGGAGAGGCTGATTGTCTGCAAAAGCGCAGTGTTGCTAGAGGTTAAAGTCTGCTCAAACCAGCTATTTTACACATTCCAGCCACTAAAACAGCACCTGGTTTAATCAAATTAAAAACTGTTCTGTTCTGTAAGACTTCCAGGTTTTCACACATAGACTTGATTAGACCTGTTGCTTCTGTTGAGAAGGTGCATGGTACAAAATAAAGGCAGAAACTGGGGATGGAGTTCAAGTCCTGCTCTTCTGAAGACCCTGTTCATCACTGTGGGTGTGTCACATTGCTGATCTGCAAGTTGAAGAAACAGGACTCTGCTTAGATTGTTGCCAGCATGAATGCATTTGAAAAATTGACATGCCATAATTATGGGATCATTATATAAACACATCAGAAATTAAATATTGTTTTCAAAGACTAAAGTCAAATAAAAAAGTTCTGTTTTCCTCTGACATTCTCTAACTGTCGGGTTCTCACTGAGCATCTGTTTGAGTCCTAAAACACCAAGCCCATATGCTTATAAGCTTTCTTTGATGTCAATAGTGTCTTACTTTAGATTTTTGCTTGATCCCTCTGGCATCTTTCCTGCTCAAATATCCTTTGCTGTCACCATAAGTACTTGGAATTGGATCATGCTGTGTATTTTGTCCCCTGGCTCTTAGGCAAGCACTGGTAGTCCAGAATTCAGTAGCATTTGCCCAGTATTCCTTGAGTTTATCATTCCCGTTTTCCGAGGTACACAGTCATTGAAGTAAGAATGGACCCAAGTATTTTCCCCATGTTAATCATTCCCTGTTTTAGATAGGACAAAAGAAATATGCAGTTCTAAACAAAATCATAGTAGCTTACTTCGTTTCTCCATTTCCTCACTATTCCCTGAAAGAACCAGAGTGTGTGATGCTTCCTTTGCCTCTCCTGCTGCTGTGCACTGTCATTTGCAGAACATGAGATTCCCATTCACTCTGGTAGCCAGCCCTCTGCATATTTTTCTGGCTGGCTGGCTGTGCCAGATAGCCAGCAAGAGACTGTCTTTTAGTAGTCTCAGTTCACTTTTATTACTTCATCTCTGGTTCAGCCTCATCAAGTAAACAACATCCCCCACTATGCACTGTTCAGTCCTTAAGCCTGTCTTGCCACAGGCAGCAGTCAGGAATTTTATTCAAGGACTTGCACATAAATAAGGGATTACCAAAGGGTAATGAGCACCTTAATGGTAGCCTTATAACACTGTGTTTTCAGGTTACAATCCAGCATGTAGTTCAGAGAACAGCATGGAAGGCAGATAAATTCCACATTCAGTTTTGCACCCACAAAGTTATGCAATAGAATTAGGTTTGTTTTTTTTTTTTTCTGGGATCATCCCATTCTTTAATTTGAAATTGCACCTCTAATTTCATCTTTTTGTATCTTTATGTATAGAGACTTAGAAAGTCAAGCAGTCCTTGCAAATGGTCATGACAACCTTATAGAGATGGATGTGTTTTCTCCAACATATCACGATAGCAGTTATGGGTATGTGACTCTTAAGTGTTTGCATGATGCTAACTGTTGACACTGAAGACAAGGTGTGATTTTAAAAAAAAATTGCCATAGGAAAACATCTGGAACAAACTCACTTATCCTTCTGTCTGATTTTTTAAAAAACAGTCTAAATAATTTATCATACTGATTCATAGTAGATACAAAACAGTAAACTGACTGCCAAATCTTGCTTGCTCTAAGACATTAAGAACGCAATTGACATTGCATTAGTTCTCTATGGCCCAAGTCTGCAGGCTGTTGCAAACTATTTGCATGATTACACGTTTGCCAGATCTGATCCTTAGTTTGTAACATATTTACTACTTAGCAAATATTTCTTTTATAAGTATTATGACGTTAATATAGCATAAAGAATGACCAATCAAAGAAGTTAAGAAGAGTTACATACCTAATCTGTAATATTTTTACCAGCTAGTTTGAGATTGCATCTGCTGATAAATATGTAACTATAAATAGAGAATTCCATATAAATTAGTATTTCAATTTAAGTAAAATTTATATTTTAGAACTGTTCCATATCTACTCAACTTTGTCAATAATCTCTGTCTAATTTTGAACTATGTTTTGGCATTCTTATGCCAAATCAGTATAATTCATTTTTGATACACACACACACAAAAAAACTAAATAACCTGACAAAGCAGTACTATTTATGAACTGTTAATAATAAATTTACCCTTTTTCGTTTGCTTGTTTATACTCCATTAAAATTCAGATTTTTATGTCCAAATTCTGTTTTGCTAATGGTAACTCCTAACTTTATAAAAGGGACAATGTGCTATTTGATTAAATGAGGAGATCTGCAGTTGCCCGCTAATTAATCTGTAATATATATTGACACAGTACATTGATTTGCTTCTCCCAAAAACTCTTAAGCTTTCACTTAGCCATAAATTAAAATCAACAGCAGGAATAGAATGGTATGTTAAATTCAATTAGTCAATCATTATCAGCAAACTCAAAGATATTGCAGATATTTGCCAGAAGATCCCAATATATTTTCTTCAAAGTAAAAATGCAAGCATATCATATTAAAACAGAAAAAAACCAAATACTATTGTTCCATGTAGAACAATTACCATATAATACTGGTTCAGATGCATAAATGCTGTAGTAGTGTTAATGGAACCATGCCTGGTTTATGCTTTGTATGTTTGTAATAGAATCACCAAATGTAAGTATTTTAGCAAATGGACTATGTTATATGAAATTTCTGTTTGTTGATACTAATTCAGGTAACAATACAATGAAATTTATCTTGTTTGTTATCCCTTCATTTTTAAAATTATGCTAGCAGGGATCATCTCCTGGTGTGAAAGTTGTCCAGAGATAATAATACATCAGTTCCAAAGCATAATAGATTTGAGACTACAACATGCTGTCAGCATGAAGATTCAGTTTATCAATGTCAGTAACATACTGTGTCACAGCTAGAATCATTATATATTTGTTTCTTTGTTTTCATGTCATGCGTGTATTACATTATGATATACTATTTCTTCATTAGTATGGCTTACAGAGAGAATATTAATCTAATGAATTTGACAATTTTAGTGTTAAGAATGATTATAGAAATAGACATTTTACGTAGAAATTCTAATGGTTCATAGGCCTAGACCTAAAGAATAGTTGTTTATAGCTTTGAGAGATGTATTCACAGTGCATTAATTATCATAAAACAGCTGGAAATCTCAATGTATTTTAGTGATATGTATTGTTGGCTTTATTCTCTTCTCTAATGTATAAACATATATTAGTGTACCTGTTGACAAATCAGCATAGTTTGAAGTAAGAAGTCTGTTTTCCTTTTACCTAACCTGATAGTCCTGTTCCCCAAGGTGTCAAAATCTGAAAATACGTAAGATTCACTATCAGTGAATACTGTATTTATATTACTTATCGATAAAGCTTGCTAGTATTTCCCATTTCTATATTTTTCTATATTCTGTATTTTCTGTTTTCTATTGTCTCCTCATTTTCTGAAAATTTCGTATTTTTGCAGGATTGGGATTTGAAAACTTCATGTTGTATTTAAGTAGGAATTCTTTGCAAGGAGGTTAATTGGGGATTTTTGTCATCTGTTGGGGAGAAAATTCAAGAGAGCTGGGTTTAGGGCATGCTATACTAAACTTAGTAGTAGTAGAGAAGAGAACTGAAAAAGGCTGAGTACAAAAGGAATAGGAGTGGGTGTCCAAATGGGTAGATGGATTAGTCCACAAGGAGGAACTGAGACTGGTTGGTTAAGCAAGGTGAGGCATAGATAAAATGCTAGAGGACTAGAGGCTGAATATCTAGGATGAAAACCAAGATAATTTCTTGTCCTTTATTGCTTGTGATTTTTTGTAAAATCCTTTTGAATTGCATGCACCTCATCACCTACAGGACTGGCTCAACATGGTGAGAAACCTTGGCTGCTGGCATATGCTCCACTAGTGACAGAAGCCAGAAATAATCAGATTTTCTATCTGTGATGGCCTATGCAGATAAGAAAACTTTCAATATGATTTCTAAAGTTTCTTCAAACTTTCTTAAATAAAATCACAAGTTAGCACTTTAGTAAAAAATTATCATCAAACATCATAAAGCTAGCACACAAAACTTGCAAAATTAAAAGCTAACTTCTTTCTACAGTTCCTTGGCTGCAGCTGAGCTTACCATCCCAGTAAGTGCAGGTCAAGTTGAACCACAAGGGAATTTTAACAGATTCTGGAGATTCTTTCTGTCGCATTCAAACAGGTGAGGAAATAATACCAAATGTCATGGCAAAACAAAGACCTGGATGACTGTATAGTGCCTGCATTCAACATCTCTGATAATGCTGATTGCACAAAGAGAAGTTCAGCTGCAAAAAGGCATGTGTGGAAATGAGAACCATAAAAGATAAAGCATCACCCTCCTCTGAGCATAAGATGTAATCCTCTGCCTTGTTGAATCTGTGAATGGTGGTCTCTCAGTTCTGTGAAAGTGGGCATGTTGCATATGAGACACTATGCAAGCGTAGTATTCAAGTTTTCACCAAGGAACAATGACTGGAAAATAGGAATGACTGTTGCATCACACGTGTGTACACAGTCGCCAAGTTGGTCACAGTGGCTGTAGCTCAGAGGTTATGACAGTGTGTAGTGACAGACTCTGGCTGTGTGACTGACTGCTTATAGCATAGAAGTGGCAGCACAGAGTTCATCACAGCTTACCATAGACTCTGAATTGCAAGAGAAACACAGCTATGGGCATCAGTAAGTGAGCTAAGGTTCACAGATCCATTATGATGGAATCTTCTGCCTGCTTGCAGCTTGAGGCAGAATCAGATCCTATCAGTCTCTGGCAGAATACTACTTCACTTCTTTAAATTCCTTCTGGTTTTATTTTCTTTTAAAATGTCCAGTAGCTCAGTCAGTCCAGACAAAATTTCAACCTTTGTTCCAACTTGTGATTTAATCCTTGGGTACGTAATGCAGCTCTTAAGGTCTCTCTTAAACTATATTTCTTTTTGAAATACTTTCCACATGCCTTTTGAGACATTTAGAGCAATTCTTCTCTTTCAACTTTATGAAGACAGCAAGGGTAGTAAAAAGATTGGAAGAGTAGTTGTGCTCTACATTTCTTTGATTTTTCTGCCTGGAAACTATAACTTATTCAATATTTAAGAATAGGAACTGGCTAAGGTTAGAATGCCTTATCTCAGAGACAACTTCTCCTGTCTCTATCTTGTTAGGGGTGTGATTCCAGAAAAGCAGAGAAGATAAGGAATTGTAATATAAATCCTTACTGCTTACATAAGCATTTCAGGTCCTCACTGCAAAATTCAGATGCTTTCCTCTGCTCTCATGTCCTTTAGAGAGATGAGAACTGCAAAAGCAGGAACATTGTATCAGAAATATTGAATTCAGTATCAGAAAGTGCAGTAAAGGGCTGCCAAGTTCACTCCCAACTGCTGCCTCCTTGAGAAGTGAACGTCACTAACAATATCAAGAGCCAAGTCACTTACTGTAACCTAGGTGGAAGTCTGTGTAAGTACTAGTCCTCTGAGAGACCCAGAGGAAGCCTGTAAGGCAACAGAGCTGCTTGATATTTTTTCAGCACTACATAGATCTAGTTTCACTCTCATCTGGAAAGTAAGTAATGGGACAGTTCTGCAACGAACAGTATGAGTAACTACCGCTGAGCCAGGTTTCTTTCCTTGTTCACCCAGCATGAGGCATTCTTTGCATTGGAGTCCCTTGCTCATTTCTGCAAAGTGTGGCTTAGCATCGTTTGTTCCCCTTGTTCATCTTCACAGAGGGCAGCATAGCAGAGAGGAGCATGAAGGAGTAGGCTTGGCAGAGCCATCTGATTATTCTGTTCTTTTGATCATAGATATACAAAAATAAACTCCACCTTCTCTGGGATCCAGAACTAGCAGCCCGAATCTGAATTTGGAGAAACAAATGATAGGATAACAGGTGCCCTCTGCATTCTGTCGCACTATGTTCTTTCTTGTACTGCCAGGAAGGTAGGGGTGATGCAGAGGAAGATTTACTCTAACACACCAAAGGAGAGGAAGTTTGGGGCTTTTGTCAGTATTCAGTCCTTCAAGTCATCGTGTCCTGGTGACTTTCACAGCAGATTGGGACACTGTCATGTCTGAATTGCTCTTTGAAGCTTCAGCTGCAAGTTGCTATGCCTGACTTCTCCATTCTTTCTCCAGCAGCCAGCAGTGGAGCTGTAGCCTGCAAGGGCCACATGTGAAAGGACACATAACCAGTAAGGAAGACATTTGAGCCCTAGAAGGACTTTTGTTCTTTCTTGGATTTCAGTGTTCAGTTTACAAAGAAGGCGGGTCCTTGATGTAAACCCAGCCAAATTCAAGCAAGTGTTACCATATGTAAAGTGCTTTTCTGAAACATTTGAATAGTATGGTAGAAGAGGCTTATCTCCATTTTCCATGGATGTTTCCTCTATTTTTGCATATGGATAATAGCTGTCTTCTCTTTCTTTCTTTCCTCCAAAATTTGATCATTATTTCATCTGCTGTGGTCTTGGAGCTTTTTCCAGGATTGTGATAGAGTTAATACTGACCCCAAGGAAGGGGAAATTCACTTCTATCTCTTCCTAAGCAATTTTTTTTTTTGCATTTCTTCCCAGAAAATAAACTAAGACAAATCCACAGCACAACACAGTTTCTGTGCTGGCTTGGAGTTGTGTTAAATGCAGCCATATGGTTCTGTGGAAGTCAGTCATAAGCCTGTGCTAAGGGCAAACACCAGCAGCTACAAGGTTTCATCTCAGAAGAATGTTAAAAGAAGATGAAGACAGGCATAAAGTGTTCACAGAGAAACAAAAATCCAATTCCTACTGGAGCCTGGTGGGAAAGCTTATCTCATGCATCAATGAACCAGAGTTCACATGAAACCTAGCCAGTAATTTCTGTTATCTTTTACATCTTTCCTATAATGTCAGTCGGCAGAGATTAATCTTTTCTTTCTATGTGTTTCCTCAGCTCAGTGCAAGGAATCATATTTATTGATGTGATCTATCCATTAGTGAATCAGGCAGAGCTCTCTAATGTCAGGTAGCAGGTGAGGGTCATGATCTCTCTCAGAAAACCCAGTTCAATCCAGCATGAATAGGGTCTGTCAGCAGAGAGAGGGCACACCAGTCAGTAGGTGCCGTACTATGATTGATCGCGATCTTGGACCACCGTCTTTTACACGTTTAATGGTTTTCTCCTCGTTCTGACAGTTAATGTATCTTGTAGGGGTTTTTAACAGACAAAAAAGCATGATAACCCATTCCTAGGAGGGAAAAATTCAGATAATTTGCATTAAGGAAAGTCAGGGAGAGACAAATACAAAATCTTAAATGAGAAAAGTTGGAACAAACTAAAATAGCTGCAGCTGGATGTATCCCTCCTCTCTTTAACTTTCCTTACAATTAACTGATCTCCTTGTATGGAAATGGCAAGTAAAATGCTAGGTCTTTACACAGAGATAGACGTGCACTATCTCTGCATGTGTCAGTGATGATGTATTTGAGATTGAGCTCCCAAACCTTAGAAGGCTGTTCTGTCTGACAGTCTATTCTGTCCATTTTGAAACATCAGAAAAATAAAAAGATAAAGCTGCAGCTACCCTTATGTCTTATTTGCTTACATTGGCCTCATGGTGCTGCCAAACTTTTGTAGAAGGTTCCATTATGGTTTTGAAAAGCAGAATTATTGATTGCTTCTGTCTCCAGATAGGTGCATTATGAATTGGAACCATTTGGGGGGCAAAATCTGGTGGTTTACTTTTGGTTCAGGTGAACAATCATCACAGTTGTGTTCATTACAAAACAGAATAGTTAACAGTTTTTATTCCTAGGAATTCAACAATACCATTATATTAAACATCAGACCCAGTCAATAGGAGTACTATTGAATTCTAAGCAGAGGAGTTGCGTCTCCTGAAGTATTGGTCCTGATACATAAGTATGCCACCAAAACATAAATTCACTAAAATTTACATTTCTCTCAACTTCCACTCACTCAAAGTGGATTTGATAGAAGTTTTTTTCCACATCTGGAGCCTTAGGAGAACGCAATTGATGTGTTTCTAATTCTAAGTGTCTAAGGTGTAGATATTACCTCTTGTGCCCTGCAGTGAATCCAGGCTGACAGACTGAGGACCTTAACAGAATGCATATGACATTTTACCTGGCCTTGCTTAAAAATGTGTTAATTCATGTAATGATGTCCACAGATTCAACACACCTTCGAGGCAAGTAGATAATTTTTAATAGAGTTAGATACTGGCAGATTTGAGTTGGTCTGGGGGGGGGGAAGATTACCCTGTGCTCCACAATGTAAAAATCGGTGTGCTCATTTCAGAAAATATTTAATTTTTGATTACAGAAAACAGAATGGTATTGCCTTAGCTGGAAGAGTCCAGTAAAGTACAGTGATCTTTTGAGTCAACAAAAAGATCTCTTGTGCTGGTGATTGCTATTGCATCCTGGGTTTTTCTCAAATTGCAAGGGCAAGAGATGAGTCAAATAAAACAGATTAGTGGACTTTTTGCTTACATGAAAGAAATTTTTAGAGCATCCCAGATATATCTAAATATATGGGGATATTTTGATACCTAGAGGTAAAAGAAACAAATGCAAAAAATGTTAGAGATAGTTTTTCTTTCCTCTTTCACCTCTCCTCAAGTCACTTTCTATTCTGTCAACTTCCAAATGTCAGTTTTGATTTATTCTGCACTGAAACAACAGGTATCTGAAAATAGCTTTCCTCATCTCCACAGTTGCCTTTGCCTGACCCATAAAAAGCCTAAACTTTGGTTTTTTGCTTTAGGCAATTAGTTCTTAATGCTTTTTTGTGTTTTACCCTAAAAATAAAGTGAATCAAACAGTAGTATTATAAAAATTTGTCTTTGTGTACTGCGGGGCAAACAGTACGTACTCATTATACAAGAACAAGGGAATAATCAGTTGAATTTAAATTGAAATTGATAGAAGAAAATTCATTTTGATATAGTGCATGTTTAGCCTACAGAACAAAATGCCACAAGACATCAGTGAGAGCATGAGTTTTGGACTGTTCAGAGAAAGAGCAAGCTGTTAGTGAGTAAGTAGACTGGAAGGCATTCATTCCCTCTCTTTGTACTGGCCGCTTTCAGACAGAGTGTTGTTCCTAATGGTCATTTTTCATCTACTACAGTAATTCCCATTTCTGCTTATTTGGTTACAGTTTTATACAGCTGTTGTAACAGTTCTCTGTCAAATAAGTTACCTCTTTCTCTACCATTTTTGGAATAAACTAACTTTCTCATTGTCCTGCATATGCTTTCAGGAATCCTAGCCCTTACACTGGTTTTTAGACAGATGCTTCCATCAGAAGTACAGGCCACAGCTCATTTCTGACATAGGATGCCTTTTGCAGTGCAGTCTTCTGAGTGTTAGAGCTCTTCTTCCTCAGTTGTCTTCCAGTGTAATGATCTGAAGAGCCATGTATCACTGACTGGATCATCATGGAACTGGCCAAACATTGCTTTTAGGACAGTATAGGAGACAGCGCTGCAAGAAAACCTATACTGCAATAGTGCTAGGACATTTTTTACTTATCACAGTGGAATCTCTCTATTCAGAAACATGACCAAATTAATAGATTTATTCTCCTTCATGTTTTTCAGGTGCTGTTAGTGTACAATGACACACAAGATCCAAAGATTTAGGATGGAAAGATTCAGGATTTTTAAACACGTATTTTCTAAATACACTTTTATTCTGGATCAGTTTATTATAGCTCTTAAGATGAGGAGTGTTTAGTTGTTGTATATGCATAAGGTCTAGCAATATTGACGTTTATTCTATGGTATCAGTCATCAACTAAATAGTAATGTTGCACAAAATAACAATAGCTACCATTCAATCTCACTGGCAGGGTGATAAAATATGATGCATATTCTGATGTGTTTTGAGAAGTTCAGTAGAATTTTGCTGAGCCTTATTCACAATTCTGTATTTAGTACAAATTTTGTAAAAGTCCTATGTGACTTTTTAATACAGTGTAACATACTTGCGATGTGATTCAGCACTCTGTTGGCAGGGTTGCACTATATGAAATAATTTAAAACAGAACTAAAATGCTGCCAAAAAAGTTTTTTGAAATTATAAGGTAGGCTTTTTTACATCTTCCAAGTATTGCAAAGCATTCTATATATATGATGCCCAAAATTAGTGAAATTATTCTTTAGCAAGGTGAAGCAATTTCAGCATAAGCTAAAAAAAGTCATGTATCTAATGTAAAAATTGCATTAGGAATGTTAAAATTATGCAATAACTCTATTCAGATTGAGACCAGTCTATTTATAAAATAATGTATAATATTCCTTTTTGCTTGGTGATAGTTTATTTATATAATATCTCAGATTCTGGCAGTCTGGAGTCTAGGGCCTTCCAGACGTGTTTATGTAATATTGCATTCATTGATGCATAGTATACATTTTCTTCTAAACTGCGGTCAAAAGTTCTTGTCACAGATCCTTTCGTAAAGAAAGTTATTCTAAATCACACTTCTGTTGCTGGAC
Source organism: Aleadryas rufinucha (assembly GCA_013397815.1). NCBI lineage: Eukaryota > Metazoa > Chordata > Aves > Passeriformes > Aleadryas > Aleadryas rufinucha. Next base: position 264,707 of record VZTH01017552.1, on the reverse strand, counting down.
ACCTGGCTATCTTATATCAAAAGTATTTGGGCTTCTGGGCTGAGTCTCACTGTCCTTGAATATTTTGATAGTCTATCTCCATTTCTATAAAGACACAGTTTTTAGTTAACTTAATCTTTCTGCCAAACTCATGGACAGTTTTTATCACTTCTTTTCCCCCTTCTGTTTTCCTATTTACTGGATTTAGTAGAGAATGCTTTGATTTCCCACAGAGGAAGTGGCGGCACAAAGAAAATGTGATTTGCTGTGAATCCTCTTCCCCTGCCAGTGTGAGAAGGAAGAAACCATCTGCATGTCAGCCAGTGCACACCACCACTTGGTGCTCAAAGAGTACTGAGTTGAATTAAAAGCATGATTATTTTGCTTTTATTCACATGCTTCTGTTTTCTGAGCTGACAGCTTTGAGGTTTTTGATGCTGTATTTCTGTCTTTTCTTGTAAGGGCAAAAGCTTAAGTAAAATGCCTGCCATTTCTGAAATAAGGATATTTCCCAGCTGTCTTTGCATCCAAGGATTAGTTTATGGCATAACTTTGTATTTTGCTACCAGTCTGTAGTCTAGATTTGTTAGGTACTGAATACTTCCCACCTAAAATGTTAAGATTAGCTTCACTTTTTAATAGCAATGTTTATTGAATAAGTTGGCAGAAATATATATTGAATAAATGTAAAAGTGGAATATTATTTGCTTTAAAAGTTGAATTGAATTATTTAATAATACAGAACTGGCTTGTCTTGTAAAATATTAGCATGATTCACTGGATTTTTGTACTCCACAGCTTAATAAAATATTTAAAGGGCTGCTTACATGAAGATCTAGCAAGTGCATGTTATGTGATCAATTTTGAAGGGAAGATAACACTATTGCAGATGCTATAAGCTCCCTATGAGATGAAATATAGTGTAATTTCCTGTAAGCCAGTGTCTGGTCAAGTAGTGCAAACAGTTTAGGCTTTAGAAATTAGTTATTTGAGTTCCATAGTTTGAAAAGACAAGGTAGATAGATATATAGATAATTAAAATCATTTGTGGATGGATTATATTTCAAGCATAAGAATTTCAGCATTATCTAGAAGCAGCCTGGATTTGTTGTCAGATACCATATCCTTCTAAGAGTCTCATAGGAACAGTTTGGCATGGCTCAGTGAGGCAGACAAGATGTGCAAGTCTGATAGCATTACACTTTAAATACTTATCACTCGGAGTTAATGTAGCAGGAGAGTCTCTGACAACTTTGTTAGTAACTCCACTCATTAGAAATAGAGAGATCCAAACAAATTTTCTTAACCCACGTGAAGATGCCAGACTGACTTTTCTGTCATTATTTTTCCTTCAGCGTTCAGCCAGACGGTGCAACCACTCTGGCATTGTATTCATGGGATTCAAAGCAAAGGAGAATAGCTTAAAGTGAGGAGCTGTGCCACGTGCTGCCTAAGACAACACCTTCCTGAATTCCTACCGCTCAATTCCCTCAGCATTCTTCTGGAGAAACTGGCTGATCATGGCACTGACAGATGCACTCTTCACTGGGTAGAAAACTGGCTGAATGGCTGGGCCCAGAGGGTGGTGAATGGAGTTACATCCAGCTGGTGGCCAGTCACGAGTGGTGTTCCCCATGGCTCAGTATTGTGAGCAGTCCTGTTTAATTTCACAGAATCACAGAATAAGCTGAGTTGGAAGGGACCCACAAAGATCATCAACTTCAACTCACAGCCCTGCACAGGACCATCCCCAAGAGTCACACCATGTGCCCAAAAGTGTTGTCCAAACACTTGCTGGACGCTGTCAGGTTTGGTGCTGTGACCTCTTCCCTGGGGAGCCTGTTCCAGTGCCCAACCACCCTCTGGGTGAAAAACCTTTTTCTACTAGCTGACCTCAACCTCCCCTGACACAGCTTCAGGCCATTCCCTCGGGCCCTGTCACTGGTCACCACAATGAAGAGATCAGTGCCTGCCCCTCCTCTTCCCCTCATGAGGAAGTTGCAGACTGTAATGAAGCCTCCCCTCAGTCTCCTGTTTTCCAGGCTGAATAGGCCAAATAGGCCTCATACAGCTTCCCCTCAAAGCCCTTCACCGTCCTCATGGCCCTCCTTTGGACGTTCTCTAATAGCTTAATATCCTTCTTATATTGTGGCATCCAAAACTGCACACAATATTCAAGGTGAGGCCACAGCAGTGCAGAGCAGAGCAGGATAATCACCTCCCTTGCCCAGCTGGTGATGCTTTGTCTGTCATCAGCAATCTTTATCAGTGATTTGTTAATGAGGAGATTGAGTGCACCCTCAGCAAGTTCACAGAGACACCAAGCTAGGTGGGAGTGTTGATCTGCTGGAGGGTAGAAGGTTTCACAGAGGCATCTGGACAGGCTGGATGGATGGGCCAAGGCCAATTGTATGAGGTTAAATAAAGCCAAGTGCTGATTCCTGCACTTGGGTCACAAAAACCTCCTGCAGTGCTACAGGCTGGGGGCGGAGCGGCTGGAAAGCTGTCTTCCAGAAAAGTCCTGGACGTGCTGGTTGATAGCAACTGAACATGATTCAGCAGTGTGCCCAGGTGGCCAAGAAGGCCAGTGGCTTTCCTGGCCTGTATCAAAAATAGTGTGGCAGCAGGACCAGGGAAGAATCTTCCCTCTGTACTCTACACTGATGAGGCCACGCCTCGAGTGCTGTGGTTTGTTCTGGGCCTCTCACTACAAGAAAGACATTGAGGGGCTGGAGCAGGTCCAGAGAAGGGCAACAAAGCTGGTGAAGGGTCTGGAGCACAAGTCTTTTGAGGAGCAGCTGAGGGAGCAAGGGATTTTTAGCCTGGAGAAAAGAAGGCTTGGGTGGGGTCTTACCATCTGCAACCACCTGAAAGGAGGCTGTAGCTAGGTGGGGGTGGTGTCTTCTTACAAGTAACAAACCATAGGACAAGAAGAAATGTCTTTAAGTTGCACTAGGGGAGGTTTAGGTTGGATATTAGGAAAAACTTCTTCCTTGAAAGGGTTGTCAAGCATCAGAACAGTCTGCCCAGTGAAGTGTTTGAGTCATAATCCTTCCAGGTATTTAAAAAAAGGGTAGAAGTGGCATTTAGGGACATGATATAGTGGTTGGCTTGGCAGTGCTGAGTTAACGGTTGGACTCAATGATCTTAAGGGTCATTTCCGACCTACATTTTTCTAAGATTCGCGAATAAAAGTTACAATTTTCTTTCATTACCTTGATGCCTGAGGTGGACTGTCAGAGTTCTGACAGTTCACACCATTGCTGTCATCTCTCAAGTTTATCTATGGGATTAACTCCTCAAAGGCTTTGAGAATATGGATTACAGTCTCTAGTCGTCTGTGGTCTACCAAAGCCAACAGCAGTTCTCGCTTTCTCAGAGAGAAAAAAAAAGGAAAATATCAGTAGCAGACTTCTTTATTGCACTATTTTGTTAAAGCTTGAAGTATATGGAGCTCTGTTCAAGTGTTCCTATAATGCCAATTTCCATTTTCAGTCTGTTGAGTCTAACAGCAAGAGAAGAGGGATGTGAAAATTGCAGGTTGGTCAGGCAGCTCCTTATTTTTAACATGGAAGCTGGTGTATAGGAGGAGTATGATTGTATCTACTGTATGGCTTTCCTTCTGTCCCCCAAAACAGTACACATTGCACATGGAATGAGAAACAGCTACCTTTGTGTCTGGCATTTTTTTGGGATCTGTGTAGACACTGTTTGTGAAATACACCCGGACATGCATGTACCATATGTAGCCAGGAATGAAAGAGCAATAAAGGTCAAGTGGATAAGACATTTTATCAGGACTTAAAGAATGTACATGATTCTGTGAATCTGTGCAATCAAAGTAATGCTGTTGTAAAGTGTAAACATTTTTACATAGGGCTAGTTATTATTTTGGTGTTTGCTACATTGAAAATGTCACAACTTTTAATGAAGTACCTTCTTAGGATTTAAGCCATCAGGGCTTTGTCTTTTAAGTTTGTTGGTTATACTCTGAGCTCAGAAGCAAAAAAAATTTGGGATGTGCTGTTCTGCACCAGTTGATCTAGTGCATAACCTTCTGTTGTTTCTGCCATCAAGTTTAATATTGTTCAGAATGAAGTAACCTATGTAAAATACTTCATGGAATCATGTTTGTAATGCAAATATTTTCAAGTAGAGGGCCTATGCCAAGATGCTCTAATTCATCTGTTAACCTCTCATAGCAAAATCACCCGTAAACAACAAATCTTGTTTATCAACTGCTGGTATTTTTCTCAGGCAGCAGTGGGGCAAATTAATTTCTAGTGTCTCTACAGTGTAAATTGGTCCATTACTATGCAAGAATCCGAGCACGTGTGCTGGAGAATCAAGGTCCCATCAGCTAAGAAGCAGTTCACTGTGCCACATGGTGTAACTAGAAGGGCTTTTCCCATGCACAGCTAGCTCACTTGGTGCTGGATCCTCTGACCCGTGCTGCATAAGTGACAGGCAGTAGGCAAGTACAGCATAGGCGTGCACTTACCTTCAGGAGGACCTGGCTATCAGCAATTCATGAGTGTCTCTTAGCTGTGGCAAAACCCAAACACCTTTCTGGTTCTATTTAGCTGTGCAGTTGGTAAGTTCAAAGTCTCCACAGTATGCTTTCTTAGCATTTTTAGATGTAATGTATTCATTTTGCAGAGCTTAATCAGGTAAGGGCAAGCCATACTCTACAGAGTTGACAACGTAACAAATTGGTGGGAAACCCCTGGTGCAAAGACCTTTCTAGAATGAGGTTTTGTCGTTCACAGAGTTGTGTACGTGCATGTGGAGAAAAACTCCAGGTAGAATATGCCATGCTTAGAGGCTCTTTCAAAGTAATTATGATTGTATTAACTGAAATTAAAGGATTCTACTATAGAGAAGCTCAGGGAGTAATATCTCCTTTGGAAATTTTAATTGAAAAAATAAGCTGGTAACTGGTAACTCATGGTGTGTCTTAACTTTGACTTTGCTTTTCATATCTGTTGCTGGTTTTTAGTCTTCTTGAACACGTAGTAAATGTGTTTCTTTAGAGTACTTCTAAGCTGTAACTAGCTGCTGTAGCCGTAATCAGATCTTTTTATGGTAGGATTATGTGCAAATAGATGTGAATTAGTGAACTGAGTACTTAGGACACGCCCCAAAAAATTTTTTAACTGACTGTTTTTGGAAAATTTGCCAAACGTTTGTAACTGAGAGATTGCTGTTTTCCTTGAACTTAACCTAGGAAAGCTGTGATAAGTAGTGTGGGCTGCAGTCACATTATTGACTTTTTAATGGGGTTCCCTGTAGTCTGTTGCAGAAGCCAACACAAATAAACAGCAGCAGAAAGCCTGTCCCTACTTGTTGGATAAACTATGAGAGACTTCCTCCCTGCTACACTGTATTTTGGGTAGTTCTGTTTCCTGTCTGGATACCAGTGTATTATTAATGTTTGGGGGGCTTTGGTCTGTAGTTAAAGGGAAAGTGTCTTTTTATGTGTGAGTGTCATGACAAGTTATTGCTTCTGTAACCCTTTGTAGATTGGATGTTGTTAGCTATTTGAAAAATAGGCAACATCAAACAAAAGAGTTATGATTGCCTGTGCTCCAGCTTTATTTACTTTTATACTTTACCATATGCTCTTTCTTTCACAGGCATTTCCTATTCAAAACAGGAACAGGGACCACACCGCTGTTCAGTACTGCAACACCAGGGTACACAATGGCATCCGGCTCTGTTTATTCCCCTCCTACTCGGCCACTACCTAGGAACACTCTATCCAGAAGTGCTTTTAAATTCAAGAAGTCTTCGAAGTACTGTAGCTGGAAATGTACTGCACTCTGTGCTGTAGGGGTCTCAGTGCTGCTGGCAATACTGCTGTCCTACTTTATAGGTGAGTCCTATTTTTTATAATTGTCACTATGAACAGTGGTGTCTGATGGATTGTATGAGGACTGTGACATTATAACCTTTAAGCAGCAAAGTCTTTGGTAACAGTAAAAGCCACAAGGATTTAATGAAAAGTCACAATTGTTTAGAGAAATAAGAAAATGTGAATATTTTGCAAGCATTCTGTAGCTTGATGTTCAATGAATTAACTTCAAAGTATTTGAACTACAATTAAATTACGTGGAGTTCAAGTTCTTATAAAAGTATGTGTAAAATATAGGCTGTAAAAATTCCATTATGTGAATATAACAGGCAGCATATCTTTGGAAATCTCATTTTGCTGAAATATTGCTAATACAATCTTTAAGAATGCTAACTATCACTTATTTCATCATTACATATATGCATGTTTGTGTATAAAGCTGGAGCAAAAGTCTAATACAGATGTTTGATTGCGAAATAGGGAAAATAATTGTCCAAAAGAACAACATGAAATGAAGATGTAGACTTCTTCCTCTCTTGTAGGTTGTTTATTTTTAATTATTGCCACTTTTCTCTATTTGTTTGTTAAATTCCATTTCCCAAATTTTATTTTTAAAGATTTCCTTCATTCCTTCATCTCTTTGTTTTCATAAATGCTCACTATAAATATTATATAATTTGAGTTTTAGGCAGTTAATAGGAGCAGTGTTTGGCTATGAGAAAATGTCCTTGACTTTAATAAAGGAACAGAACAGGATCATTTTGCACTCCTAACTTCCTCTGCATCTTTGTCCATACTACAGATTTTTTCATCTCTGAGTTCATAAATGGTCTTCAAAGAACTTTCTTTTAACTGATTTGTTAATTAGAAGTGTAGATCACCACTTATGGAAATATAAGTGTAATGGTCTGGTTTTTGTTACTGGTTGCACACATGTTCATAGTCTTAAGGAGTCGAGGGAAGAAAATAGAAGAGAATCAATCTCTCTTTCCTGCCCTCTTTTTAAAATCAGTGTTAATTTATAATAGAGCCTAGGCCTTAAGATCCTTAAATCCTCATCATCGTTGTTCAAACAACTTGTTGCATTTCAATGCAAGACGCAGCATAAGCTGTATAGAGCCTTTGAAGTAGTTCTTACTGAGTTGAAACTCCTGTGAACAATGCAAGAAGCTGGGTTGCTGAGTAGCTGGAGAAATTCCCCTCTGACCCAGCAAAGCTGAGCCCCCTGAGCACCCTTTCCACCTCAGCTGCCAGCCCCAAAGAGCAAAAGACGTATATGCACACCTAGGCCTGGCCACTGCTGTTCAGCCTCCTGTAATCATTGGATTTGCGGTTATTTTGTGCGAATGTGCAAGGAGTTTAAAGGTGTGGTTTACAGTTAAGTTTTGACACCAGATCTTTTTAAGTGGGATTGAAGTAATCCTTTTTATAAAACGCATTAATTGTACTCAGTCTCTGTAATATTGCCTCCTAAATCATCAGAAGTAAACATCTGCTACTAAATAAATGCATAAATATGAAAGAAAGAATTCAGCATGAAGTAACACTGTCAGGAGCTGAGAAAAACAGCCATACAGATAGTAAAACATGGGAGACCTGATTGTGAGCTGAGCTCTACACTTTGCTAGCCCCAAAGAGCCAGATTACTTATGAATCTGAGGGGCACGGGAAGATAGCTGTACCAGATTATTTCTCCCACAGGCACATTAAGAAATACAAGCATGTCTAATGCACCTCTATTCCTGTATTTGGAAAAAAGAACCAAGCTTTCCAGTGAGCAAGAGCTGAAAGCTCCACACATCATTTATTCACATACCCTGTAAAAAAATAGCTGTACAACATTTCGTTTCATGGGTGCACGCCAGCTCACATCCTTGCTGAAATAAACAATGCACAATGGCCTTCCTCTGCCCACAGTCAATAGGGAGCTCAATGCCTACTGGTGATATTACACATATTTCAGCTAACTCAGCAATCTAAATGTAAAATTCAGCACTCAGGGATGCTCTCTAGAGAACTTTGTGTCCATAAAATCACAAATGGATTGCACTCATTCATATATGTGGTTTTCCCATCTCTACAGATGTATTATCAGAAATATTCTCCATTTAATAGGCCATCCAGGTATAAATCAGTACAAATCATTAATGTAAGATGGAAGCACTCCTTCATCTTAGTTAACCATTTCATAGGATGGTTTGGGTTGGAACAGACCTTGAAGATCATCTAGTTCCTAACCCCCTGCCATGAACAGGGACACCATGTGCTGTACCAGATTATTCAAAGCACCATTCAACCTGACCTTGAATACATCCAGGGATGGGGCATCCACAACTTTTCTGGGCAACCTGTTCCATTGTCTGGCCACCTCACAGCAAGGAATTTCTTCCTGATATCTAATCTAAACCTGTCCTATTTCAGTTAAAGCCATTCCCTCTTCTCCTGTCTTTGTGAGAAGTCCCTCTCCAGGTCTCTTTCACGTCCCCTTTAGGTAATAGAAAGCTACTGTAAGGTCTTCCCAGAGCCTTCTCTTCTTCAGGCTGAGCAACCCCAACTCACTTTTAGCCTGTCGTCAGAGGAGATATGTTTCATAACATAGGTGTGAAAGGGAAATGACTGAGTAGAAAATCGGTTGTGACATAAAAAGAAGGGAAGGCTTGCAGTATTATGTGACCTCTAGCACCCTGTGACATGCCTCCAGTACAGTGGTCTGGCATCTCTGCTGAAGTTTATAGCAGCTGAGGTGGCATGTCACATTTGTATAGCCAGTTTGAGATACATTTTGAACTTCACAGAGGTATGTTGCCACAAGTGTGAAAATGCTACCACCTTGTAGCATTTGCATGAAAGAAGGAATTCAGTATGAAGTATCACTGTCGGGAGCTGGGAGATCACCCGTTTTGCAGCATGATTGCTGCAAAATATGCCAGTACACGTTGGTAAGGAACATAGTGTGGCTGATGTCCATTGTGTGACTGTGGCAGCTGCAGACTGAAGGGGTAATAGACCACTCCTCCAGTGAGTGGTGGTGTAACCAGGCCCTTCTCAGAATAGCAGAGAGATGAACACGTCATACCCACACTTATTTTAGTTACAGTGAATATGGGGTAGAGAAAGTGACTTGAGATCCCACTGCCTCTGCTCAGGCGACATAAGGCAGAAGAGACAGTTTGCTAGACTTCATGTCTGCCTTTGCAGAGCTGCTCAGTCAATTACTGCTCCATCAATTAGCCCAGCCAGAGGAAGGAGCTGCATCAAGAGTCTGGTGTGTCTTGCACTTCTTCCCTCACTCTGACAGGAAAGACTCCTACGTTTACAAAGTCTGCAAAGATGAGGTGAGAGCAGAGAGTGTCAGCATGAGTAGAGACCAGAGCAAACATTACACTCTAAAGCCACTTAATGCAGTCTTGGGGATCAAAAGAAGTTGAAAATGTTATTTCAGTATCAAGGAAAGTCTTCCCATGCCATTCATGCATTTCTAGCCCTCGTGGTCTCTCTCAACCATTCTGCAATGTACAAAATACTTAAGCTTACTATTCCTGTCAGTTAGACCTGCTAATTGTTAGAGAAAATAGAAGTGAGTTGTGGAAAATGTTGGTCCTTTGTTTAGAGGCTTCATCCACTGTTAAATGGTTGAGAAAGAAGTAAAGCAACAGAAACATGCAAATGGTGAACCAAAAGATAGTGCAACAACATACAGAAGACAGGAATTAAAAATAGCTCTAGTTTAAAGTAAAAGATTCAAGGAAAATCTCCCTGAAGTAATGGATTATAAAATGGAGAGTAAAGAATTTAAACTGCTGCATTTTGGGATCAGGTTTACACTGGAATTTCTTTAAGCTGCTCATTTGCTTAACTTCTGTCTGTAATCAGATTTGCAGCCAAGGAAAAAAGCAACCTTTTTTTCCAACATGAAGATTTTAGAATCTTTTTCTCTGTTTAGAAGACTAGGAAGAACAGTATTAAATATAAGCCATTAAAGGGTAAGTAGTGTGTAGTTCCCTTTGTCTGACCTCTTTCTATATGCACATTAATGGTTTTAACCAACTTGGTACAGAGAGTCCACGTGAGAGCCAGAAACAGAGTCCAGTTTTACAATGTGGAGGCAACACAGAGCTTTGTCCTTTGTTTCCCCATGGCTTATGGCCTCCATCAGCATCCATCACTTGCAGTGAATGAATGAATGAAAGGAAAGTTCTGTAGAGCACCTCCTAGGTCAAAAATAAGCACCAAGTCAAAGTTTCATATGTAACCACCATCCTTCAATTCCACTTTTTGGGATCTTTCTTGTCCACTTGGGTTTTACTAAGAGAAGGAGCTTGTTGTTCCTGGATGTGGTTTTTTTCCTAACAGAAAAATCTGCTGTGTAATTATAGAGAACTAACCAGTCAGAAAGAGTTGTTTCCAATATGTTGTTACATATCACAGACTCTGACCAGCTGTATTAACAAACCGATTTGTACTGTACTAATTATTTCTGCTGTAGTGTGGATTCAGCAATTAATGGATGAAATTAATGGGAATTTGGGGACCTCAGAGCCCACTTTCTTCTCAGGACTTGCTCTGGCAATTGATTCTCCATTGCCAATGGCACTGTCTTGACATTGTCTAAATCAGTACAAGAATTTACTGTCATTTTCACTGTACATGGAACTGAAGAGGGGAGCAGTTTTCCTCAGTCGGTGCTGGAATTGCACGATACCAGATTCAGCGTGAAGAGTTGTACACTGAAAAATTGCATGCATCTGTCATGAATTTTACCTTATGTCTGCTAAGTAAGTTTCTATGAACATAAAACATCATTTGAATGCACAGTAGGACTTGAGCTATTTAGTCAGGCCTTTCCTGTCCTGACTGCATCACAACAACCTGTCCTACGTTCAAGTCATTGAGCATTTTACGCTTTGTGTAACATGGGATTGATCATTTTGTTAGCCTTATCTCAGCAGTCAGTGGTCAGAACAAGAATGTATACCAGCCAGCTATTCTTGGTGATAAAGCAAGTATTTACATGTCAGTGATAGCAGAAGGGCATCTCTTCTGTAGGAAGAATAGAAAAACAAAAACAGAAAAAGGAAAAAAGGAATTTTATTTCACTAAAAAGGCCATGTGACTATTTTTGTCACTATTACCTTAATCAATTTTTTATCACCACTTTCTTTATCTATCAGTACTTTTTTATTACTTAAGCAAATCCATTTTGGGCAGAAAAGAAAGCTAACATTTAGACTTAACTGATGAAATATCTTCTGGGAAAACATGTATTTTAGTTGATATTTCATTCTATGAGAAACAGTAGAAAAACTTGGCTTCTGCTATGACACAGATGACCATGCGATTGTAATGCAAATTTCAAGGGAAATGTGAATGGACAATATACCAGACTAGAAAGCCATCTTTGATAATTACAGATAATTAATAATTCCTACACTGTATGATAATAGCTACATTGTGCTTCTTCTGCAATTATTATAATATGCACTCATGCTTTTTGTCCATCTAAAAATGTTACTGTTTTATCATCATCCCAAGATATTAAAAATAAGCTAAACATTATATGCTAGTATATTTCTAATAATGCACAACTATCTTCAGAGTTATCTCAAAAATTTCTCAAGAATAAGAACAGAGCAACTTAAGAGGTTTTAAGGTAGAAAGAGAAGAAGGAAGTGTCTGGGAAAAATAGCAAACAAGTTTCATTATTAGAGGAGACTGACACATCAGAAGGATGCAAAGTGTGAAAGATAGTGTGTAACTATCTGCAGGTGAGTTTTTAAGTAATTGTTAAAAATTATTAAATTATCTGTTTCTGTAGACTGAGGTTAATTTTCTGTGTCTTCAGTGCTATATCTGAGTTTGTTCTCTGTGGTTCTCCTATATTATTCAGGATTTAGTGTGACAGCTGCTGGCATTCACATCTCTTCCCAGATTGTGAAGGACCAGATGCCCTTCCTGTTGGGTTCAGGGACAGAAGTCGTATAGTAGGGCAGAACCACTCTCCCCAAAAGTAATGGATTTAGAGCCACGAAAATTACAAAATTGAATTTTGTGACTAAAGCAAACACTAAATATACCTGTAATCAAAAGAATCTATTTTACTTCATCAGTAAAGAACAATATAATATTTCTTTTTGATTGCAATGCCAAGTTAACATTATTCTGCTGTTTGTAAAGCTCAGTTACTGCCAGGAATAAGGAAAACAACTTAATTAATAATGTCATTTAAATGGAATTTTTATTACAGTACCCAGCATAGGTATTGTAATTAACAGGCATGAGGGAGAATATGGTTTAATTGCCATTAATCACCTTTACTTTCATTATGTGTTTATAGAAACTGTTTTTCTCTTTGACATGCATTTAATTTTGAGTATTGTAATGCTGTTGTCACTGGGAGTTTCATCAAGAACTTTTGGCTTTCTTCATTCTCTTCCCATTTCTGTCTGCTTCAGTGAGTTTGGCTGGGACCTTAGCTATGTCTGCAGCTTCACTGAGGTGTGTGGGTTGGAAATATGTTCCCTGTCTACAGATGTGTGGCAGATTTTTACAGTTAGCCAGGTTTATGCTCTCAGCCCATTTCTTTTCCCAACAAACTAAAGCCGTGAGGTAAACTAATATATTTATATATCTGATTCTTAAATTTTTTTTTTTCCTTTTGATCTGTTGTCATCATTACAAGGAAGTGCTCTGAGATTTTACCATTTACCGAATCTACATATCACAATGTATTCAAACTACCATGCAAAAATCTACAGCAGGGAAACTTCTCTTATGTAAATCTCTGTGAGAAAGCATGCCAGCTGTCTAAGCACGGCTCCTTAGTGTTGTCTGATTGCACCACACACTTTGCAGAACTGCGTTGATGTTCTCATGTTCTTGCTCACTGCATGCCTATATCTGGATTTGTGAAGACAGCCAGTGTCTCCAGCACTGTAGAAAGTATATAGCTTCTTGCAAAGTGTAGACTGACTAGTCATTTCAACAATCCATGGGGCTTTTAGGGAAGGTTTCATGTGTCTCTAGTGCATTTGGAGGCAGCAGCAATGTGCCTTGTCATCCTTTTTTTTCAAAATTAAAGCTTGATGGGATTTGGAAGTGGCTACCTCTCAAATTAAGAAGCTGTGGATTAGGTACAGATGTCTTTCTTGATGTGTCTCTTCTGTCTAGAATGGACGTTTCCAGATCTCTCTTAGCTCCGAGTGTCAGGGGCAGCGAGAACCTGCCTCTGATGGCAGTGCCGTGTGCTGGATTCTACCTTCTGAGCACATGTGGCTGTGCTCTGTGCCTGACAAAATCTGCCTGCCTGTTGCTTTACACAGCAGTGCCACATGTTGCTCTCTCCTGCCAGAAGAGCAAGTATATAGTTTAACTAGAAGGCAGGCCAAAGGGTGTGTAGTCGCTTCAACTGGGCCTTCAGTGTATGGTCAGATACCCAGTGAATGTAGTACAGCACAATTATTTAGCAGCTAGAAAACCACCTCCTGAAATTTCTAACGGATTTTAACTCCTGAATGGACCTTAGAATAGTCCTTGAAGTCTCAAGTACCAAGATCCTACTTCTATTTCGGTACTTAAAAATCTTTAAAAACAGAATCATAAAAGGCAGATAATTGATAAATGTAGCCCATGCCTTACTAATATTGGTTCAGGCAACTCCTTTCACTCATTACTGACATGTGCTTGGTAAATGGCAGTATTCAGATACAAATTTGACTTTCCACACTGGTTTTTTGCTTTAACATGAGGTTTAATATTACAGCTAGTGCTTCCATGACTTTGTACATTACAGAGGTTTTCAGCTCTGTCTAACATGAGTTCAAATTATTTTCCTTGGTATCCCAAAGCTATGAGTTTTAGATATCTGTATGAGTTTCATATAATGCTTACAGCACTGGTGATGAGCTCATTTGGCTTCCTTAGAGTGGAAATATTTTGTAAATAATAATGTGTTTTCTTATGTTCACCACATTCTTCTTTCCAGACTGGGAGACACAGATAGAATGACTAGTCCAAAAATGAAGTTGTTGTGCTTCACCACCTTATTGGGCTGAAAGTGTTTTAAACATCTTTTTTGAAATATTACAAAATCTAAACGTGTTGAACATCTATGTCTTGAAGCATAAACATGAAATATACTTGCTTGTCTCTTGCAAAAATGCCATTGTGGATAATGCCTTTGGCTGATGCTTTTAAAGCAAAGATCTTGTAGCTGTGTTCCAGATTAAGTGCAAAGCATAGTATTACTGTTTCAGGAGTGCAGGGTGTTAATACTTGATTGGTGTTGTGGATGTCACTTGCTATTATTGTTAGTGGCACTGAGAATAAAACGTTCATTGAGAAAGATAATCCTCACACAAAAGGATGTAGGAACATGTAATTGACAATCAGGAGGTTAAAAGAGACTTGACAAGATTTCAAGGGATTAAAAAAGTTAATCTGTCAAGGCACATACCCACCTCTGCTCCAAAGGCCTGTATTCTAATTAAGATTTATCACAAGGTTTTTGGCAATAGTCCTGTCACCCTTCCACTTTTGCCCAGTGGACAAAATTGAAACTCAGTAATTCTGGCAATATAAGAGGTGTAGTAATAATCTGCAAGATGACATGATGATGTCATTGCCCATAAGTCCCACACATCATATTGTGATGCAGTATGATGGGGTTTTCTTAATCTGGACGCTGCTTTCAGAAAAACTGAAATCTCTTGCAAGCATGTTTTGTGGAGATGTGTGTCCTTCTGTGCTCCTCCTATAGTCTTCTGATAGACTCCTAAACATTAGCAATTTTTCAGACTAATGAGATACTCAGTTAAAATGCACCAATTTTTGATAAATAGCAAGCTTAGAGTAGTTTAAGAGATGTTCTTTGTATTTTATCAGTCCAGGTCAACGTGTATTTTAATAGTAGGTAAATGTGTGTAATACTTCAAATGAATGCTTATGTTTAAGAGATTTTGCAAAGCAGATATTAAACTGCTTGGGTGATAACTCAAGTTGTTGTGGACATAGGATTAGTATTCTCTTCTTTGCTGGTAGTTTCAATTAATTTCTAACTTGTGCCTGTGATGAAAGGAGCCAGCTCTTAGAGATCTGCTGTTTGCTCTGATATTTGAATTACAATACATGTATTAAAGCTGGTAGTTTTGTGTATAAATTGCATCTTTTCCGTAAACTGCAATCTTTTCTTGGTTCTTTTCTGTGAAGAGAACTGCTTGTTCTCTTTTTGAATGCTTTAAAAAATTCATGCTGTTAAAAATGTCTGACTTAGGTGAGATTTTGGTAAACCTCTCCATACACAAGCACTATAGAATGAAAAGGTCAAGTACGTGTCCAACCTTGCTTTAAGCAATACTATTTGATATTACAGTTATGACTAAGATCACAAGAACACATGGGTTTTACATGGGTGTAATTACCCCACTGCAGGGATTAATTATGGATGAAAGTTAGATGTCCTCTGAAGTAGACAGGAAATTGATGACATTTCAGACAACTCTATTCACAAAACAAAACCCCAAGCCCACTGTCTGTTAGGAATTGTCACCTATAACAGCATTTGTAGTTTTATAATCCAGGAAAAAGAAATGTGCTATAACTGTTTAGATGATGTGGACAATTGCATTTCAAAAGCTTACTTCTCCTCAATAATAAAACCAATCAAACAAAACCAGAGTGGTTTTGACAATATTTGATAAAATAGGATCACACGAATGCATCTCTTTTACTAGTTCTATAGAAGCAGTAATGGGGGGTGGGGGGTGGGGTAGATATATAGATGAATGTCAGCCATTTGGAAAATGAGCTAGTTCCAGAAACCTCTAAGTATAGAAATAGGTATGTTTCCTGTGGGTTTTTAATTTAAAAATAAAGGAAGAATACTTTAAAAAATACAGGAAGAGTAGTGGTTTTATTTCAGTAATACTCATTGAAGACTAAAACAATATCGAGCTGCAAAGAGTTAACCTATTGCTAACCACTGATTTCATGAGGTATAACACAATAACTGGGTACAATAAATTTATCTTCACTTGCAAAAGCTCCAGGCTTATCTATTGTTTTGTCTTCTCTTTCATCTTTGAAATGTCAAGTCTCACACCACTTTTTATTGAGGCATTTCTGCTGGACAGTGGGTCCTCATTTGACTCACTCCAAATCTTTTCACACTGCTAAGGAAAAGTTATTTATGTTTTCAAATTATTTCCCAGGTTTTTAATTATTTCCCCAGCTAATTCTTTCCTGTCTCCTGTTAGTACTCTCAAGTAGAGGTAATGAAATTGAGGTATCCACATTTGAAAAGGAGAGATGCAATCCTTACTGTTATTTCAATTCAGCTGTAGCCAAAAGAAGAGGATCATTTTAAAACACATTCTTATTACTGATCCGATGTCTTTTCACACAGTAAAAGGAGTAGTTGGTTTTCTTTATCAATTTTATAAGTGGCCATTACTTTAGAGCTAAGACTGGCTATTCTTAATATCACCTGTAAGATTTTACTGTTGTGTTGTGGCTGATTTAACTTTAAAGGGGAAAAAAATCAATGTGAAACTGTAATCCTAACTTGTTTTTTCCAAGGCTTAAATAACTGGTACAAAATGCAAAGTGGTTTACAAACTGACTTGCAAGAAATTCACTAGCTTCACAAACAATTAACAGTAAGTTTGTCTTTATGTCACAGTTTCCTTTCATAAATCATATATGGTAAATTATTTTTTCTGTTGATAGTCTTTTTCCTGTACTATAGTATAACTTCGCTTACAGGAATAGTTCCATTAAAAACACATTTCACTTCAGTGGAGAAACATGGTATGTTATTCCAATGCACATAAAACAGATTAATGACTATATAATAAAGGATGCCCTATCTAACAGCCAGTCCCTAGAGTGGTGGTGATGTTTCAATAAGAGGATGACTGCGATCACTGAGCTGTTGTAAACCTTGGGGTTTTGAACCAAGGCTTTGCACAAGATTATTGGCTTGTGCAGATAGCTGTCGGTTTACAAGTTTACACTGGAAGTGTTGAGGTAAGGTAGAGTTGTGTAAAAAGGCCCCCTTGAAGGTGAACTCAGCATGTCCATTCTGTTTTTAAATATGAAGTCAAGTGGAAATTCTGTGGGTTTGCAATTTGATCTGCATGTAGTGGTTGGTTTATGCATCTACATAATTGCGCAGTTCAGGTAGGTGAATGGTATGTCATGGATAGGTCTAAATCACCGTGAAGAAGTTTTGTAAAGCGGTTATAGTTTATTTTCTTTTGGCCTCAATCATGTACCTTTGATCTACAAGTGGACTGCTGTAATTGTGATACCATGAAGCCTAAAAAACAGCAAAGGATTAGAAAACCTATATATTGACTTGCACGTTCAATCAACTTGCATATGATCTCAGCAGGAAATTCAAAACAAAAGCTAATTTATGGAAAAATATGGAGTTCTAATCACAGTTTAGCTCCATGGGGTTCCAAATAACACACTACAATCTCTACATGCAGATGCTTTCATCTTACATTTCAGATTTGGTGACATTCCAAAAGTTCTTATCAAGCCTTATTATCATCTTTTATTAAAGCTTATTACATTTATCCTTATTGCATGTTTGCTGTAATATTCTGTCATTCTTAATATGGAATAAAAAAGCTTTGATCTTTTTTAGCCAGTCATGAGATGGAAATATGCAACACAAGTGTTACACTACATAGTATAAACTCCCAGCTCGGTGTGTCCTTTGAACATTGCATTAATTGGCCCCTGTTTCTTTTTCCTTTGGTTCATAAATCTTTTCATCAGACTGCACTTCTCTGTGCCATCAACATGTAAATAGGCTATGCATGATCATATAGTGCCACTTAATTATATCCCTCAAGAGATTTGTGGTGGTTTTGTTGGGTTTGGGTTTGGGGTGGTTGGTTTCTTTGTAATAAATAAGGCTTTTGAACTATAAAAATGGTTGGATCACTTCATCACTGCTCTTACCTAAGAAAGGTGTTTCCAATTAATTTTGAGACATTACTTTGTCATTGCTTTTCTTAACACTTCTGTTTTATGAGGGCTGTGATCTAAAGGACAAAGCAAGACTTCTGTTGGACTTGTGAAAAAGAAACCTAAAATAGATAAAAAAGCCATGAGCCTCAGCTTTTTTCCAGAAAGCAAGTTTAAGGAAGAAAAAGAAAGAGTTATAGAATGAGAAGCAATAAAATAAAGAAATCCCTGAAGGAATACAGAAAAGTTATTAGCCTATAGTCTTAACTTGGTCTTGAAATGTGTAAATCAGGGAAATTTTCTTCTCTCCCTCAATATTTAAAATCATTGATTATGACTTTATTAGACAGAAACCCAAAATTTACAGAATGGTTTTTCTGCCTTTGTATGAACAAAATAACCCTTGCCTCAAAAGAGTCAGCAATCCAGTATGCACTTCCCCATCATTTCTGTACCTGTAATTTTTCACTGTCTTTTTGGACTGAACAACATCAGCTGGGGGAAAAAAAAAAAAATTTGTGTTGAGGAGAAAGCCCAGGATAATACTACAGACTATTTAGGTATAGTGGAGACTATTACAAAATGGGGTAGGTTTGCTGTTCATCGCAATAAATGGACAAATCTGAAACAAGACATAACAGATACATCTTATTTAAATGAGAGGCTACTGAATTATTATCTTTGTTTCTGTTTTAAGGAATCTGGATTCTCCCTTAAGCTTTGAATGTGCCTCGTATAATGCAGTTGACAGAATCAGACCATTCTTGCATTAAAGTCCCTGGCTTGACAACTGAAATGAGACATCTAGCCATACAAGTTTTCAGAGGAATAAATGTTCCATCTTGGGGTGAATGTAGTAAAAATTCCAAGACCACCACACATCTTTCTTAACAGTTCAAATGCAACAATACTTTAAAGTGTCATGTAATCATCTTTGATTAGCAGTCAAGGAGAGTAAGTTTATCCACAGTAGATAGCTGATATACCTTTGTTGCTATATTTTTTCTAGGCAAATATTTTTGATGGTTTGCAAATTCTTTGTTAAAAGGTTCCAAGAGAAAAAAAGGAATAGACTAGAAAGGTTGGAATTTTTTTGCAGATGAAACAGTAAAATCAATGGACCCATTCAACTGTCCCAAGATAAAAGGGAAAATACCTCAGTTTTTCTGTTACAATATTGATCTTGATAGTTATTACTAAGTTTTTCATATGGCACTATACTAAAATGTCTTACAATCAGTGCATATGTTCAACAACTTTTATATGATGCTGCTGGTGACTAATCTTTTGAAGGTGCTCAAAAGCATGTACTTTAAAGTTAATTTAAATTTAGAAATAACAGGTTTTGTTGATTTGAGAAAAACAGTAACAAACAACTTATCTTTGTAACTTTTAATTCACTTTCTTTAACATTTTAATTAACTATTTTTAATTCACTATTTGATCTGCAGCAACATCCAAGGTATCCTATTATCTTAGAAAAAAGCAAATGAATGCAAATCACTGACACTTCATTTGCACATCTTCTGGTCCACTTCAGGTCCTTCAGAATAAAATAGGTTTAGATTCTAATTATGGCTGCAAGAAAAATATAGGGAAGATAATTTAAAAAACCACTTCAATGTTCAAATATTTCATTTTAAAATGTATTGCCAACAGGGAGATGAACTAGAAGATAATCCTTCAACAAGATTGAGCAATAATTGCAATTTGCTTAGTTTAAATTATAATCTTTTTGCATTGCTTTAAATATAGATTATGTTCACTTTTCCTTATGTGCAAGTGTGCATAAAGGTTTTTCTATTAATTCTAAGGAAGCAATTTTTTAAATCATGGTTTGAAAATACCAGCACCCAGAAATACGTGGCAGTGGCAGTCCTGGAACATGAGTTCAATAACTTAGCAAGGAGCTCATCTTCAAGCACAGCTTCATGAATAATACGACTTGATTACCATACCTTGCTAAACACATGGGAGAAGGGAAGGAGGGTCGCCAACATCATTCAGTTCCTCTTGCCAACTTCCCCTATAGTGTTGAGCTCTTTATGTTTATAAAACATACGCCATAGGCCTTATCTCCAGAGGTTATGGGGAGATGCTTGCTCTTTTGAGATAGCCAGTGTTTTCTATCTGCTGTCTAGTGTTAATTTTTCATCTGTCGTTATTCTAAGAAAAGCTGGAGGAACATTGGAAGTCCATTTGCCAATTCAGGCAACTCTGTTTCTTCTTCTTTGTACTTAAAAGAATCCTCTCAGCGGTGAATTCTTGTTCTCCTGTAATGCCCTGTGTCACCTTTAGAATTCTTTCCTGCAAGAAACAAGTTGCCAGATTCAGAATGAAAGGTCTTGAATTGCTGGCACTTCTGACTGGTACTTCAGAGGGTTACCTCTTCCATTACTGTAGGACTGCTTCTGTGAATAAAGCCTCTGCTTGTATGTGTATGGTTTTGTTTGTGTGTCCTTATGATCAGCATCTGTGATTCTTCCACCTGCACAGCTCGCAGGGTGTTTGCTATGCCCTTTGTGTTTCACGTGAGCATATTTGTCACTTACAGTACTTTAGAAAAAGTTGTGGTTGATCCTAGTGAGTTACGATAGAGACAACCTTGAATTTTGACCAGAACAATAAGTAAGTTTCTGTGGCTTTTATGGTATATTGCTACCCTTTCCTACAAAGAAAATAAAAAAAAATTTCTGATAGTCATAAACCCCGGCATTGCGTGTATTCACATCTGATCTAAACTTTGTTTTCTGTTCAGAGCTACACTGGACACTGGATCATGCTGACACCTGTCTATTTCTTTTATGAACTAGCTGTCCTATCCTCATAGCATTCAAGTGTATTAGAAGGGGGAAAAAAGTTCAGACAAGTCCAGTTCTTGCTAAATATAAAAATAGCTACATGAATTGGTTTTCTGTTACAATTCTTTTTTGTGCCTCTCATAATTTTGGGAGAAGAGAACTCTGAGATACTGAGCAAGGTGGCAAATGCAGCAGGTATGCAGTTGAATGCAGCAGGTAGTTGTCAGCCCTCACAGTTCTAGTTCTGCCACTTAGTTAAATAAATTATCCATCTTTGACCATCTGCTAATAAAGGACTGATTTCTTTTTGGATGCAAGAAAGTCTTGGAAAGGGTTTTGAAGTGATAATATAGTGTATTTGCTCAAGAACAAGTTCCTTGTAAAGGTAATGCATAAAGCACCGAATTACTAGCTTGAGAAAGGAGCATGCACAACAAATGGGCAACTTCTTCCTGAAGAAGATTATTGCAAAATGTTTTACACAGTGTAAACTAGTGATGGGTTTTTTTCAAGTGTTTGCTGTGAAATGTATTCTTAGTTGCTATTTTAATTATTGAGTGGACATGGAAGGCTTTGTAGACTGATTACAAACCAAAATAACTACACTTCAGTTACACAGTGTAAGACAAGATCAACCAAGCTTGAAAAAGCAGTTTAAGATGGTTCAGAAACCCTTCAGTGAACTGTGTGGTGACAGATGACAAGATTACCCAATAGCCTGCAACAAATGATAGCGTTTTTATGTTAGCATTAAAGCTACTGTTGGTTCAAATGCACTCCTTTTATCTGAGCTCTGAATTTTTGAATATCCCAGTCCATTTGGAGGGGGAAGCAGGGGGATGGGTTGTGGGCAGAAAGGAGAGGGCAAGAGCCCAACTGTTAATTTGGTTACTGCTTTTGTGTTTGGGATTTGTTCTTGTGAATTTAGCTATATTCACCAGCACCACACACACACACAGACACTGGTACTCTGTTCATGCCAAGAGCAGGCCAGATCTGAGAGAGCTTTCTCATCTCTGATGCCTCTTCTTTCCACTCTGTTAGAGGGAATGCACTCCTCACCATTTAGACTGTCACCACACTCTAAAGGCTGGCCATGTGGGTAATTTGTCCAGTAGCAGTACAAATGCTGCCTTAAACAACTCACTCCAAAGGTAAATGCTAGCATAGCTTCAGCAAATGAAGAATTCTTGGTAGCTAGAGATTACTTTGCAGAATAGATATAGGGACTGAAACAGTCGAATAGGTAGAGGATCCTAGAATTGTAGGTTAAAGATGGTAGGTTTTTTCCGTGAATTAAATTTAACTTAAGTTAAAATTAATTAAAATTAGGTTCATTTTTTATTTGAGTTTTTTAAAATGTAACTATTTAATCGTAGGTTAAATTGTTAAAGATGGGAAAGAGCTTAAAAATCATCAAGTCAAACTGTCAACCTAGCGCCACCACCATGTTCACCATTAAACCATGTCCTGAAGAGCCATATCCACAAGGTTTTTTTAACACTTCCAGGGATGGTGACTTGACTGCTTTCCTGGGCAATCTGTTCCAATGTTTTACAACCCTTGCCATGAAAACATTTTTTTCCTAATACCTAGTCTAAACCTCCCCTGCCATAATTTGGGGCCATTTCCTCTTGGCCTGTTACTTGTTACATGGGAGAAGAGACTGACACTCACCTTACTACAACCTGCTTTTAGGTAGTTGTAGAGAGCATGAAGGTCTCCCTGAACCTCATTTTCTCTGGACTAAGCAACCCCAGCTTCATCAGCTGCTCCTCATAAAACCTGTGCTCCAGACCCTTTACCAGCTTCATTGCCCTTCCCTGAACATGCTTCAGTACCTCAGTGTCTTTCCTGTAGTGAAAAGAGCTGGACACAGCTTTTGATGTGTGGCCTCACCTGTGCCAAGTATGCAGGGCAGTCCCTGCCCTGCTTCTGCTGGCCGCACTATTCCTAATACAGGCCAGGATGCCATTGGCTTTCTTGGCCACCTGGGCACACTGCTGAATCATGTTCAGCTGCTGTCAGACAGCACTTCCAGGTCCTTTTCAGCTGTACGTTGTTACAGCTACTCCTCCCCCAGCCTGTAGCGCTGTGTGGGGTTGTTGTGACGAAAGTGCAGAACTCAGTCTTGTTGAACCTCATACAGTTGGCTTTGTCCCACTGATCCAGCCGATCCAGATCCCTCTGCAGAACCTTCCTGCTTTCCAACAAATCAACATTCCTGCCCAGCTTGGTGTCATCTGTGAACTTGCTGAGGGTGCACTTTATCCTCTTGTCTAGGTTGTCAATGGAGATTTTAAACAGCATTGGCTCCAATACTGAGCTGTGGGAAACACCACTCATGACTGACCACCAGCTGGATGCAGTGGTCTGTGGATTCTGTTGGCCACTCTCTAGGCCTGCCCATCCTGTCAATTTTTATATGAGCAAAGAGTTCACCTGTCCACACCATGGGAAACCAGTTTCTCCAGGAGAAGGTTGTGGGAGAAAGTATCAAGAACTTTACTAAAGTCTTGGTAGACAACATCCACTGCCTTTCCCTCATGCACTAAGTGGGTCACTTTGTCATAGAAGGAGACCAGGTTGGTCAAGCAGGATCTGCATTTTGTAAACCCGTGCTGGCTGGGCCTGATCCGCTGTTTGTCCTGTACATGTCCATGATGGCGCTCAAGACAATCCGCTCCATGACCTTCCCCAGCACTGAGGTCAGGCTGACAGGTCTGTAGTTCCCTGGACCCTCCTTCCGTCCCTTCCTGTAGATGAGCGTCACATTTGCCAACTTCCAGTCACCCGGCACATCCATGCTTAACCAGGGCTGCTGGTAAATGACTCAAAGTGGCTTGGTGAGGTCTTCTGCCAGCTCCCTCCATACTTGGGTGAATGCTATCTGGCCCCATGAACATGTATGTGCCTAAGTTGCATAGCAGGTCACTCACAATTCCCTTCCAAATTATGTGGGCTTTGTTCTGCTCCCCATCTCTGTCTTCCAGCTCTAGGAGCTTGATACCTCTATGACAANCTATTTAATCGTAGGTTAAATTGTTAAAGATGGGAAAGAGCTTAAAAATCATCAAGTCAAACTGTCAACCTAGCGCCACCACCATGTTCACCATTAAACCATGTCCTGAAGAGCCATATCCACAAGGTTTTTTTAACACTTCCAGGGATGGTGACTTGACTGCTTTCCTGGGCAATCTGTTCCAATGTTTTACAACCCTTGCCATGAAAACATTTTTTTCCTAATACCTAGTCTAAACCTCCCCTGCCATAATTTGGGGCCATTTCCTCTTGGCCTGTTACTTGTTACATGGGAGAAGAGACTGACACTCACCTTACTACAACCTGCTTTTAGGTAGTTGTAGAGAGCATGAAGGTCTCCCTGAACCTCATTTTCTCTGGACTAAGCAACCCCAGCTTCATCAGCTGCTCCTCATAAAACCTGTGCTCCAGACCCTTTACCAGCTTCATTGCCCTTCCCTGAACATGCTTCAGTACCTCAGTGTCTTTCCTGTAGTGAAAAGAGCTGGACACAGCTTTTGATGTGTGGCCTCACCTGTGCCAAGTATGCAGGGCAGTCCCTGCCCTGCTTCTGCTGGCCGCACTATTCCTAATACAGGCCAGGATGCCATTGGCTTTCTTGGCCACCTGGGCACACTGCTGAATCATGTTCAGCTGCTGTCAGACAGCACTTCCAGGTCCTTTTCAGCTGTACGTTGTTACAGCTACTCCTCCCCCAGCCTGTAGCGCTGTGTGGGGTTGTTGTGACGAAAGTGCAGAACTCAGTCTTGTTGAACCTCATACAGTTGGCTTTGTCCCACTGATCCAGCCGATCCAGATCCCTCTGCAGAACCTTCCTGCTTTCCAACAAATCAACATTCCTGCCCAGCTTGGTGTCATCTGTGAACTTGCTGAGGGTGCACTTTATCCTCTTGTCTAGGTTGTCAATGGAGATTTTAAACAGCATTGGCTCCAATACTGAGCTGTGGGAAACACCACTCATGACTGACCACCAGCTGGATGCAGTGGTCTGTGGATTCTGTTGGCCACTCTCTAGGCCTGCCCATCCTGTCAATTTTTATATGAGCAAAGAGTTCACCTGTCCACACCATGGGAAACCAGTTTCTCCAGGAGAAGGTTGTGGGAGAAAGTATCAAGAACTTTACTAAAGNGCAACAAATGATAGCGTTTTTATGTTAGCATTAAAGCTACTGTTGGTTCAAATGCACTCCTTTTATCTGAGCTCTGAATTTTTGAATATCCCAGTCCATTTGGAGGGGGAAGCAGGGGGATGGGTTGTGGGCAGAAAGGAGAGGGCAAGAGCCCAACTGTTAATTTGGTTACTGCTTTTGTGTTTGGGATTTGTTCTTGTGAATTTAGCTATATTCACCAGCACCACACACACACACAGACACTGGTACTCTGTTCATGCCAAGAGCAGGCCAGATCTGAGAGAGCTTTCTCATCTCTGATGCCTCTTCTTTCCACTCTGTTAGAGGGAATGCACTCCTCACCATTTAGACTGTCACCACACTCTAAAGGCTGGCCATGTGGGTAATTTGTCCAGTAGCAGTACAAATGCTGCCTTAAACAACTCACTCCAAAGGTAAATGCTAGCATAGCTTCAGCAAATGAAGAATTCTTGGTAGCTAGAGATTACTTTGCAGAATAGATATAGGGACTGAAACAGTCGAATAGGTAGAGGATCCTAGAATTGTAGGTTAAAGATGGTAGGTTTTTTCCGTGAATTAAATTTAACTTAAGTTAAAATTAATTAAAATTAGGTTCATTTTTTATTTGAGTTTTTTAAAATGTAACTATTTAATCGTAGGTTAAATTGTTAAAGATGGGAAAGAGCTTAAAAATCATCAAGTCAAACTGTCAACCTAGCGCCACCACCATGTTCACCATTAAACCATGTCCTGAAGAGCCATATCCACAAGGTTTTTTTAACACTTCCAGGGATGGTGACTTGACTGCTTTCCTGGGCAATCTGTTCCAATGTTTTACAACCCTTGCCATGAAAACATTTTTTTCCTAATACCTAGTCTAAACCTCCCCTGCCATAATTTGGGGCCATTTCCTCTTGGCCTGTTACTTGTTACATGGGAGAAGAGACTGACACTCACCTTACTACAACCTGCTTTTAGGTAGTTGTAGAGAGCATGAAGGTCTCCCTGAACCTCATTTTCTCTGGACTAAGCAACCCCAGCTTCATCAGCTGCTCCTCATAAAACCTGTGCTCCAGACCCTTTACCAGCTTCATTGCCCTTCCCTGAACATGCTTCAGTACCTCAGTGTCTTTCCTGTAGTGAAAAGAGCTGGACACAGCTTTTGATGTGTGGCCTCACCTGTGCCAAGTATGCAGGGCAGTCCCTGCCCTGCTTCTGCTGGCCGCACTATTCCTAATACAGGCCAGGATGCCATTGGCTTTCTTGGCCACCTGGGCACACTGCTGAATCATGTTCAGCTGCTGTCAGACAGCACTTCCAGGTCCTTTTCAGCTGTACGTTGTTACAGCTACTCCTCCCCCAGCCTGTAGCGCTGTGTGGGGTTGTTGTGACGAAAGTGCAGAACTCAGTCTTGTTGAACCTCATACAGTTGGCTTTGTCCCACTGATCCAGCCGATCCAGATCCCTCTGCAGAACCTTCCTGCTTTCCAACAAATCAACATTCCTGCCCAGCTTGGTGTCATCTGTGAACTTGCTGAGGGTGCACTTTATCCTCTTGTCTAGGTTGTCAATGGAGATTTTAAACAGCATTGGCTCCAATACTGAGCTGTGGGAAACACCACTCATGACTGACCACCAGCTGGATGCAGTGGTCTGTGGATTCTGTTGGCCACTCTCTAGGCCTGCCCATCCTGTCAATTTTTATATGAGCAAAGAGTTCACCTGTCCACACCATGGGAAACCAGTTTCTCCAGGAGAAGGTTGTGGGAGAAAGTATCAAGAACTTTACTAAAGTCTTGGTAGACAACATCCACTGCCTTTCCCTCATGCACTAAGTGGGTCACTTTGTCATAGAAGGAGACCAGGTTGGTCAAGCAGGATCTGCATTTTGTAAACCCGTGCTGGCTGGGCCTGATCCGCTGTTTGTCCTGTACATGTCCATGATGGCGCTCAAGACAATCCGCTCCATGACCTTCCCCAGCACTGAGGTCAGGCTGACAGGTCTGTAGTTCCCTGGACCCTCCTTCCGTCCCTTCCTGTAGATGAGCGTCACATTTGCCAACTTCCAGTCACCCGGCACATCCATGCTTAACCAGGGCTGCTGGTAAATGACTCAAAGTGGCTTGGTGAGGTCTTCTGCCAGCTCCCTCCATACTTGGGTGAATGCTATCTGGCCCCATGAACATGTATGTGCCTAAGTTGCATAGCAGGTCACTCACAATTCCCTTCCAAATTATGTGGGCTTTGTTCTGCTCCCCATCTCTGTCTTCCAGCTCTAGGAGCTGGATACCTCTATGACAATTGATCTTGTTATTAACAGCTGAGGCAACGAAGGCATTAAGTACCTCAGGTTTTCCCTCACGTTTTGTCACTGTTTATCCAAGAAAGGGGTAGAGGGTTTTGGCCCTCCTTCTCTTGCTGATGTGTTTGTAAAATCATTGGTGGTCTTTTATACCAATGGCCAGATTAAGTTCTACATGGGCTTTGGTCCTTCTAATTTTCTCCCCTCATGGCCTCACAACACCTTGTAGTCCTTCTGAGCTGTTGATGCCCTTTTCCAGGGGTAATAAACTCTCCCTTTCTCTCTGAGTTCCATTCAAAGCTCTCTGTTCATCCAGGATCATCTTCCCCACCAGCTCACCTTTCAGCACATGGCGATGGCCTGCTCCTTTGCTTTTAAGATTTCCTTCTTTAAAGCACATCCAGCCTTCCTGAACTCCTTTTTCCCAGATATCATCATCTGTTTTCCTGCTTAAAAAGCCATCTTGTTCCACAATGGAAGCAATCATCCCAGTCTTGATATAAGTAAAAGGAGGCTTTTGTTAGGGTTTGTGGGCACATTTGGAATTGTGACAACCCATCTTTTCTCCCAGCCCCTGAGAATTCATCTATGCTTGCAGCTGTGGATTATTTGGATGGAGTTGTTGTGATCCGTGACCACAAACATCACAATCTGCCTGCCTTCTGGTTAGAGGCATCNAGAAGAGACTGACACTCACCTTACTACAACCTGCTTTTAGGTAGTTGTAGAGAGCATGAAGGTCTCCCTGAACCTCATTTTCTCTGGACTAAGCAACCCCAGCTTCATCAGCTGCTCCTCATAAAACCTGTGCTCCAGACCCTTTACCAGCTTCATTGCCCTTCCCTGAACATGCTTCAGTACCTCAGTGTCTTTCCTGTAGTGAAAAGAGCTGGACACAGCTTTTGATGTGTGGCCTCACCTGTGCCAAGTATGCAGGGCAGTCCCTGCCCTGCTTCTGCTGGCCGCACTATTCCTAATACAGGCCAGGATGCCATTGGCTTTCTTGGCCACCTGGGCACACTGCTGAATCATGTTCAGCTGCTGTCAGACAGCACTTCCAGGTCCTTTTCAGCTGTACGTTGTTACAGCTACTCCTCCCCCAGCCTGTAGCGCTGTGTGGGGTTGTTGTGACGAAAGTGCAGAACTCAGTCTTGTTGAACCTCATACAGTTGGCTTTGTCCCACTGATCCAGCCGATCCAGATCCCTCTGCAGAACCTTCCTGCTTTCCAACAAATCAACATTCCTGCCCAGCTTGGTGTCATCTGTGAACTTGCTGAGGGTGCACTTTATCCTCTTGTCTAGGTTGTCAATGGAGATTTTAAACAGCATTGGCTCCAATACTGAGCTGTGGGAAACACCACTCATGACTGACCACCAGCTGGATGCAGTGGTCTGTGGATTCTGTTGGCCACTCTCTAGGCCTGCCCATCCTGTCAATTTTTATATGAGCAAAGAGTTCACCTGTCCACACCATGGGAAACCAGTTTCTCCAGGAGAAGGTTGTGGGAGAAAGTATCAAGAACTTTACTAAAGTCTTGGTAGACAACATCCACTGCCTTTCCCTCATGCACTAAGTGGGTCACTTTGTCATAGAAGGAGACCAGGTTGGTCAAGCAGGATCTGCATTTTGTAAACCCGTGCTGGCTGGGCCTGATCCGCTGTTTGTCCTGTACATGTCCATGATGGCGCTCAAGACAATCCGCTCCATGACCTTCCCCAGCACTGAGGTCAGGCTGACAGGTCTGTAGTTCCCTGGACCCTCCTTCCGTCCCTTCCTGTAGATGAGCGTCACATTTGCCAACTTCCAGTCACCCGGCACATCCATGCTTAACCAGGGCTGCTGGTAAATGACTCAAAGTGGCTTGGTGAGGTCTTCTGCCAGCTCCCTCCATACTTGGGTGAATGCTATCTGGCCCCATGAACATGTATGTGCCTAAGTTGCATAGCAGGTCACTCACAATTCCCTTCCAAATTATGTGGGCTTTGTTCTGCTCCCCATCTCTGTCTTCCAGCTCTAGGAGCTGGATACCTCTATGACAATTGATCTTGTTATTAACAGCTGAGGCAACGAAGGCATTAAGTACCTCAGGTTTTCCCTCACGTTTTGTCACTGTTTATCCAAGAAAGGGGTAGAGGGTTTTGGCCCTCCTTCTCTTGCTGATGTGTTTGTAAAATCATTGGTGGTCTTTTATACCAATGGCCAGATTAAGTTCTACATGGGCTTTGGTCCTTCTAATTTTCTCCCCTCATGGCCTCACAACACCTTGTAGTCCTTCTGAGCTGTTGATGCCCTTTTCCAGGGGTAATAAACTCTCCCTTTCTCTCTGAGTTCCATTCAAAGCTCTCTGTTCATCCAGGATCATCTTCCCCACCAGCTCACCTTTCAGCACATGGCGATGGCCTGCTCCTTTGCTTTTAAGATTTCCTTCTTTAAAGCACATCCAGCCTTCCTGAACTCCTTTTTCCCAGATATCATCATCTGTTTTCCTGCTTAAAAAGCCATCTTGTTCCACAATGGAAGCAATCATCCCAGTCTTGATATAAGTAAAAGGAGGCTTTTGTTAGGGTTTGTGGGCACATTTGGAATTGTGACAACCCATCTTTTCTCCCAGCCCCTGAGAATTCATCTATGCTTGCAGCTGTGGATTATTTGGATGGAGTTGTTGTGATCCGTGACCACAAACATCACAATCTGCCTGCCTTCTGGTTAGAGGCATCTGGCATTCTCACACAAGTCCTTGCTGCTGTCAGAGTTATGCCAGTATTGAAAGAAAGTCAGTCCCGTGGTGGTATCCCCATAGACTTGGCAGAGTCAGAACTAGTGACTCTAGGAAGGGTCTCTTGGCTTCATTGTCATTGTCTAACACCAAATAAATTCCAAATTGATTGGAAATAAACGAGACCTGACAGGCAATATCTAATCCAAAAATCAAGAAACTGTTTCGTGTTGAACTGGGGACAGAAATAGCAGCAGGATGCTTCAGATGTTGTTGCTTTAATTTTTGCTTTATGTATCAAATTCTTTATAAAAAGAAGTAAACCTACTATTTCTGTGAATACGGTAGAAACAGAGAAGGGGATTGATCTCTTACATCCCCATCCCAAAGCTGGAAGAAGGCCTTCATCCTCTTCTAGATCAAAAGAAATCAGACAAACATGTGCACCTCTGTAGTCTGATTGCCCCATTCTCCCTTTGGAAATTCAGAACTAGTTCATACCATTTGTCTTGAAGGTCCCAGACATCCCACTGAGGTACCAGTACCAGGTGCTGCTAAACAGATTCATAATAGCATCAAGAATTTTTATCAGGTGCCTCAATTTCCTTATAAAACTGTTCAGGACGTAAAGTTTGCTTTTATACCGATGGCCAGCTGAGAGAAGATAAATTTTTAATTGACAGAATAGTGCCTAAGTTTGTCTTAATCAGTCGATTTACGCATATTCCTGAAGTTCATCATCTCTGAAGAAATTCTGCCTTGTAATTTGATACTTTAGCAACAAACCTGTTTCTTTTATGTTGTTTTCGTGTTTGTTGTGAAAGGAGAATTCTCTAAATTCCATCACACTAGCTCTGAGAGATTATGTAGTTGAATTGTTTAGTGTATTCGTACACACTGTAAGTTTTGTCTTTGGAATTGTCTCGCAACAGTTTTTGTCTGCTTAAAAAATATTCCTACATTCACAATCTGTGAAACAGCTGCATTTATCCATCTGTTCATTTTCATTAAACATTGCGTATTGAACTGGTTTCTAGTTCATTGTCAAAGCTGAGAGAGGAGTAGTATATTTGAGGGATACAGCTAATACTCCCTGTCTTTGACAGTAAACTCCAGTGGGACTCCCATCAGTACAAACACAAAGAAAAGGTAGTCATCACTTACATTGTAGTAATGGTGGTTATATTGATGTAATCAATATAGATCCCACAGTCCTTGCCTTTGAACACTTCAAATTCCAGCTGTTTTGAATTACAAGGGAATGGCTAGAAGGTCGTCTTGGAGCTTCCCCTTCTGATCTCCCAGTGCATGAAGAGGCACAGGGCAGGTACATAGCACCAGCAGATGTTAATGATGTTCTAAGCTCCTGTGTTTCTAGAGTTACAAAATGAATGTCACTTTCTTTTTTTTTTTTCTCCAGAAGAACTAATAAAAGGGATAAGAAGACAGCAAAGTTAAGAGAGGTGATTTAGATCTCCAGACTTGAAAACAAGAAATGTACTGGGTTTGAATCATAAAATATTTAGCTATTTGCAGTCTTTCATTGCTGCCAGTGAAATGAACAAGTATAACAAATAGTAGAGTTTGACCCTAGGGATATTATTGAAATATATTAAAACAGATACACTTGTCAGGTGATTAATACATAAATAAGGATTTCAGCTGAGGGAGGGTCAAAATAATAATGGCTAATTCTAGTGATGTGCCAGAGATGGTGGTGGTCAGATTTATGGTTTAACAAGAGTTGAGAGGGGAAAAAAGAAAGATGTTTTTAGGGTCAAGGAACATTCTACATTATCAGGCTTTGACAGGCAATTTAAGGTCTTGGAAAGAAGAGTAATAGCAGAGTCAGAGACTTGGAACAAAGAGAATATGTCATCTGTAGTGAGGATTTCTGTCTTTGAAGTATTCAGTAACAGGTCTTTAGTTGCATTCTGGTTTGTTTGTTTTTTTTGTTCAGGGTAAGGGGGAGGCTTTAAGGCAAAGACCTGACAAACAACCTCTTAATTCAGCAGTTTTTGTTGCCTGGCTAACTAAACTTCCACTGATGCCTGTTCATCTTAAGTAAGGGTTGCCATGGTCAGTACAGAGAGATTTAAAGATCTGAGATGAAACCAAATGGGAGGAAGAATTTTATGTCATTTGCATGGAGGGAATGAATAAATTAGTAACATTGACTGTAGCAGTAATCTGCTTCAGAGAGAGAGAAGGAGCAGAAGCAACAAAGTACAGTGAATTATCTTCCTTATATTTTGCTAATAGTTATATTTTGCTAATAGTCCTTGTATTTTAACTAATAGTTAAAATACATGATTACAGATTTTTTTCCCAGTGTATTTTTATTCCCTAGTAGCACTGAAAGACGATTTCAGCTGCTTTGCAGATAACTATTGTCATGGAATGAGCAAGCCCATATTACACCAACCGCAAAGTAGAGTAATTAAAATAAAATGAATTTTGGTGGCATTATAGAGACATTGGAAGAGAAGAAAATAATCCACAGACAGCATGAAATTGCATATGTGTTAAGTATCAAAGTATAGCACTAAGGTGGGGGGTTTTTTACATATTTTTGCTCTAAAAGTTTAGACGCTGAGTTCATTCCTTAATCCCTCGTGATCAAGGTTCCTTAAGTTCTGCCTGACACCATGGAAGGTTGACTCTGTCTCATAATTAACTTAGCTAAACTCTTTAACATGGTATCACCTTTCAAATGAATGTGGTTGTGGGGAATCAAGTAATTCAGAAACCTAGTTTTTGCATTACCATTATCAGAGCAAAGTGCCCCAGTGTCTCTGGCTCTGCTCATGGCCTTGGCCTCATTTTGTAGACCAGTGTGGGGAATGGGCATGGAACAGGAGGTTGTGCAGGGTGTTGTTGACAGCATGAAGTGCTCATGTGTTAGGTTAGCCCTGCAACACCCACAGCACCCTCCTTCCTCTCCTGTATTTTTTCTTTTCCCTTTCTGGCTAACCAGGACAGATCCATCTGCTGGGAAAATCATTTATTTTAGTAGGTCATTTAGGAGTTCACTTAAATGATTTGTCTCTTCAGAAGGATCAAAAATTAAAAAAAGAGAAAAGAATATAATTACTGCCTAGCCTTTTGAACATTGATTTGGGACCGGTAAAAGACTCAAAATGAGACTGGTGAGCTTTCTGTCAACTGTGTTCACTGAAAGCACTGTATCATTAAAGGACAGTGGTAGTAATTGCTTAGTGCCATTGCTGAACTATTAGTCTGCCAATGCTTGTTCATGTAATTTAATTTTTTTAATGTATGAGTTGCTGTTCCACTGCGAAGCATGGGAAGTCGTTATTTGTGCAATTTGTCATTGTGGTTAAAAGCATCATATAACCTGTATTCTCTACCACCAGCAATGCATCTGTTTGGCCTCAACTGGCAGTTGCAGCAAACTGAAAATGATACATTTGAGAATGGAAAAGTGAATTCTGATACTGTGCCAACACATCCTGTAACAGTTCCTGCTGGAGACAATGGTAAGTGAAAGGGGCACCATTTTTTTTTTTCCTTCTTTTGGAGCATTTCCTTCCTTTGTATCTTACATACATCAAATTTTAACAGTTTTCCTGCAAAACTCTATATTTAATGCAAGTACAGAGCATTTGTAAGTAATAGTAATTTTAAACAGATAAACAGGAACACAGAGTTTCTCCTACCTAGTATGCGAAGGGGCCTATGGATCCTGAGCAGTGATGCTGATCTTACTAGGAAAGCTAGCTGTCAACCAAAATTCCTCACAGGAATTTACATGTGATATTTGATGAGGATAGGAAAGCTCTCATCATATCCAGAGAAGCAGAACCTCTGCTTACTCTGAAATGTGTGATAATATTTTTTATTGTTGTTGTGGGGTCCCCAGAGATAGCAGGATGTTGCTGAGGCTGGCTCGGACCATCCTGCCTTAGGGGCCTCCTGTTGAAGAAATGGCCACAACAAAGCCGGGGGCCCAAGGAGTAAGGACATACTGTTTCGTAAGGGGGAGCTGATACCGAGATTCAGTCTTTGGGACTTTAAGCAAGCTCTGAATAGTTTTTGGACAAAAAATTACATATATGTGTCCTGTCATAATTGCTTTTTCTGAAGTTTTTGCTCCAGAAGAGGCACTTCAGGAATATTTTGCATATTTTTGGAGCTTCTCTCTAGCTGTGCTTAGAAGGCAGCTCATGATCAAGGAACTTCATGTGGCATGAGGACCTCACTATGGAATACCTTGGGTTTTTCTCTACAGAGATTGATGTTTTCTTCACTTTTATATATATTTTTTTTAATTTCTCTGAAATTTAATGGGTCAGATATAATATGTACATTTGTTTTCTCAAAGTCTCTTGCATATAATGTTGAGTCTGAATCATCCAACCAATATATAAAGTAAGAAAAAAAAACTTGCTTAATTTTGTTGTAAGAGCTTTTAAAATACAAACCACATAAAGGGATTATTTTTTATCGACCTTTTTCAATGTTGCCCTTTAAGATTCTCAAACCATTTAAGAGCTTGTGCACTTTTGGCTAACAGAGGCTTCAAAATCAATAGGTTTTGAATGGAAAACTTGATTTAAATGGTTGATGAATGCAGTGTTTGCTTCATTACACAAAAATCCATTTTCCCATTCACAAGGTACATCTGACCTCCTTATCACTGAGAAGGAGGAAGCCTCTGCCAGCAATTGACATCTTGAAAATTTTTCAAGTTATCACAGCTCCAAGTCATAGAAAAGTTATAGCTCAGTTCACTCCTTCTGTCATCTTTGTAAGCCCATGAAATTTCTCCAGTAGGACATTTTCTTCTTCCATTTCCTTTACCCTGCTGCCTTTTTCTTGTACTTAGATAGTCGTTATCGCTTCCTGTGTTCTTCTTACTTGTTTTGAATGAAGAGCAAAAAGCTACTCTATGGTTAAGGAATATTGATGCTGTAGTGACAGCTCATCATCCCATTGTCTTCTGCATTCAATAGCCAATATACTTTCTTGTGTAAAATATATTGATGTTTTTGTAAATATTTTATAAATACTTGTGGGGTTTTCCCCTTGATATTTTTTTTAATTTTTTTAATAAACTAAAACCTGTTATACATTGCCTCAAAAATACAAGCAAATAACAAGGATATCAAATCCATTTTTCCTTCCTTATGTACCTAAATACTGTTCAAGAGAACAGTGTTAATTCCACCCACTGTTAAAATGCTGTCCTCTGCAGATTATGCTAACTGGTCATTTATCAGCATACATCAATACTAAACAGCAGACAGACCAGAGAGTACACATTTTAAACCACAAGAGAAGGACCAGTCAGGCAGAAGGGAAAGTGTGACGACTAGATGTGAAATGTGAGGAGCGGGGGCCCTGTGCTATCACACTAGTTACTGAAAACTGTAAGGGAGAATCAATGAAGCCTTGATTCGGATACTTTGACAGCTGAACAACTTTCAAAACCACCCTCCTCTAGTCCCCTGGTAATATCCTGATACTCTGATTTGAATTTGACAAATTTCAACCACCGTCACAGTAAATATGAATAAACATGACATTTCATGTTTTGATTTAAATCTGTGTGTAAGAACTGTTACTGTTTAGAAAGTGGAAAGGAAATGATGACGCTATGAAGATCTTTCTTATGCTCATTGAGGTACAACAGGGAACAAAGAATAATCAATGCCCAAACCTTAGCGTGGCAAACAGCTACTGATAGTTTTGAGAGAGGTGTTGGGGTGCTGAAGGGGCATGTGGCTACAAAGTAGAACCATCTTTTCTTCGGTGAAGAACATGGGAGTCCATAAGAGTATTATCTGCTAAGTGTTGAACCCCAAAAACAGGCAGTCCTGGCAAGGTGGTTAATGTATTTGATAAATGCCACTTACCCAAGCTGTCTAACTCATCTTTTCAGTAGGACAAGGCAGTTATTTTTCATTTGAAATGTAGGAATAAGGGAAGCTGCAGATCAATACGGCAAACAAGTGTTTATTGTTTAGTGATTACCAGTCATCAGTGTGTGAATTTATTCAACACAATATGCTTAAATTTGAAGAAAGAGGTAAAAAACAAATGCTTAAATAAACTGGAATAGTGACTACGAATCCATCTTCTAGAATAACACATGAATATTATGAAAGGTTAAGTCCAAATTTACAAAAGCATTAGACTCATCCTGAAAAGTGTTTAAAAAATGGTTTCTTCTAGATCAGATATTTCACTGTCTCTTCTCAACAGCACTCTGATCAATGTGATAATCCTGTGAGACATTTTCAGTGACTGCAATGCTGTTGTGACACAGCTCTGATGATGTCACAAGTTCCCACTCAAGGCCTCTCAGCAGCGCTTCTGTACCTGTTTAATTCAGCAGCAGTCTCAGTTCATCTTGGATGCACAAAAAGTGGTGAGGATCAATTTGTGACCTCACCTGGCATTTCAGATTTTAATCTATTTTTTTTTACAGTCTAAATGTTTGCAAAAAGGTTGTGTCAGTTTGTTCTGTCAAATGATGAATAATGTAGAATTTGAACATAAAAGACAAGGCAGAATTGTCAGGTCTTCAGAACACTTGTATGCAAACAAGTGAGCATCACATGAACATGCTTATCACATTCAGATGGATTTAGTTCAATTTTTATATTAGACTAGCTGGTGAAAAAATATAAATTGGTAAGAAATACAGCAAGCTCCAAGACTATAATGACTGTTCCATTTTTCTTCATATTGCTTCACTCAAGCCTCACCCTCATGTGCCAGCTGCTTTAAATACAGCTTTGCTTGCTTACATAAAACCAAAAATAGGTAACCAGAGCTGTAGCATTTGCTAGTACTGAATAAGTGCTCTGATATTTAATGTAGAAAAGATTATATTAGTTCTCTCGTCTACTTGTGTTTACGTATCTATTACTCTTAAAATCTGTATGCTGCATTTTGCTTTTTCTTACTTTTTTTCTTAATGTGAGACTTTTTTCTGAGAAAATACTATTAAAATGGTAGTAAAAAAAAATAAGAGTTTAATGTAGATTCTACGCCATTTCTGTAGTGCTCCTCCTTAGAGATACTATAGCATTTTTAGTTTGTAGGTATTTGTGGTATCTTTGCCTTTTTATTTCCAAATCATTGAATTA
Source organism: Aleadryas rufinucha (assembly GCA_013397815.1). NCBI lineage: Eukaryota > Metazoa > Chordata > Aves > Passeriformes > Aleadryas > Aleadryas rufinucha. The sequence continues at coordinate 227,787 of VZTH01017552.1, read as the reverse complement.
CTGGGATCACCTATTCAAAAATATTGGCAGGTAACATTTTTCTGAGGTGATTCTAAATATTTGAAGATATATATGAAGAATGACTGAAAGCCACAAAGGAACACTAATTTTTGATCTCATTATTGTTCTAACCAATCAGGAAAATTAGGAGGATTTGCACAAGAAAACAACACTATAGATTCTGGAGAACTTGATATAGGCCGAAGAGCAATACAAGAAGTGCCCCCTGGGATTTTTTGGAGATCACAACTCTTCATTGATCAGCCACAATTTCTAAAATTCAATATATCCCTTCAGAAAGATGCATTGATTGGAGTATATGGTCGAAAAGGCTTACCACCTTCACATACTCAGGTGAGAACCGCTTGCATTAAAAGTAGGACACATTATTGAAAACCATGATCTTGTATCTTTTGTATCTTTTTTCTCTCTCAGGATTACATTATTTTCCATTTTTCTGATTTTTATTTTTTCTGTTGATACTTTATTGGTCTCATGTGATGACCAGAACATTTGCAACATTCTATGTGTTGGGATCTAGGAGGGGGGTAGAGGGTATTCTTATTTTTAAGCTGTTCTATTGCCTAATCAATGATGATGCTTCAGATATGGAGTTGTTTAATGCAGAATTTATAGGTACTTTTATTCTTCTGTGGTATATGGACATATCTTTAAAAACCTGAGCAAACTAATGTAGAATCTTATGGCCACACATAAGGTATGGTTGCGAGTTCCTGCAAACAGCACATTAACCAAATTTCCAAACAAGAAGACAGGCAAATGCTGCAGTATTTACAGCTTGGTGTCTCACTAAATAAATACATAAAAAAAAAAAATATATAATATGTATCTACAAAGATACAGTGAACTGGGATTGTAAAGGTGACAGTCTTCCCTAGGCATCTGGTGTCTTGAAACTTTGTTCTTACGTGTCCCAGTGGATTTTCTCTGTTCTACCCCTCAGAAGGTTTCTAATGACACCTTTTATTGCATATAGTCACACCGCCTAGTAACAAAAAACCCGCTTTTTATCTGTAGTTAGAGAATAGTTAAAGTATAAAAGAATGAACAGTCTTCTGGATTGGCAGGAGAAACAGAGAATCAGTGCCTGAGATGGTATTTTAGCATCAATTGTATTCATGCTTTATTTTAAAGATTTAAGACCCTCCAGCATTAGATTTCTTTCAGCACAATGTATGCCCAAGTGCTGGCTCAGATCCATTCTTCCACCTGAATAGGTATTTTAGCTCATTTTCTTCTACCCCATTTGGAGAAACATCTTAGTGATTTTTATTTTGAGTGTATGGATTTGCCATGGACACAAATCTAAGTATAGCAACCTAATGGTATAATTGTATCAAAGCTTGACTGATTACATCTGATACACAGCTGTAACAGCAAATCCATAGCTGCAAAATTCATATATTTTAATTCAGTCCTTTTTTTTTTAATTTTGATTTTCATGCTACTGCACTATATAAATTTTTGGTTTGTTTTGTTTTTTATTCAGGCATAACCTTTAAAATATGTACAATATAGAAATATATCTAATTATTGCACCTATTTAACAGTCACAAACCACAGAAGAAGGATCAGCAAAGCAGCTAAAGTCATGGAATGTTACATTAACTTTATTTTGTAGTCTAGTTTCCATTAAAGTGCAAACACTTTACTGAATGCATAAAGTGCACTCATGTTTACTTAAAAATTTGATCTTCATAATAATGATTAAATGGATTTTCTTCAGACCTTCACGTATGAACACCCACCCCCAGGCTGACAACAACCACAAGAAATTCTAGCGTAAAGAAAATTGATTCAGAAAGTTATCAGCCATTGGAAATAGGGGTTTGGAATACAAATGCCATCTCAATGATAACAATAATAACAGGAGTTAGGGGAATCCATGTGTGGCATGAATGAATAAAACTGAAGAAGCTGATCTGGACTATGCATTTATATGAGAAGTTATGCAAGTAAGTACATCTATCAAAAAAATGATCTTTACTTGATTCCTTATCCTGTCAAAAGGTTGAAATAGGAGTGCCCTTTATCCAAAAACACAGAGACTACTACATCTGTTTCCTGTCGTCTGTGTTATGCAGACTCCAAGTTCTTATTAATGTTTAAGTATGATACAAGAGAAAGAATCATATGTGAGTCCTTCTGTAGTTTCTGTGACATTTTGGATATACTGTTCTCAGAATATAGCTCTTTTCCTATTTTTGCCTGGTATATAGGGTATTGTTTACAAACCATTGACTGACACTTGATACATTGAAGAATCAGGCATGCTTACTTATCAGTGCCCTAGTGAACTTATAAGGCTGCTAAAACTTCCTGAGGGTACAGGTTTATCAGAATGTTTATATGGCCTTGAACCCAATGATGTCCAGTTTAAGTGCCTGAGATAAAGGCAGTCCTAAAAATACAGTTTCAGTAAGTGGTTGGGGTTTTATTTGCAACCACGCTCCTTCATGTGGGGAGAAAAAAATGGAGTAAAATACGTCTCAACAGTTTAGACCTTTCTCCAACGAAGTCCTAACACAGGACTTCAATGCAGACACAACTTGTCCTGGTAAAATACATATTTAACTGAAGTAGCTTATGTAAGGTGTTTCAGCAAAAAGACATCTAATGAGGTAGAGCACTGAGGGGATTACAAGCATAAGTCCATTTATTGCTTTCTTATTTCCCCTAACTCTTATGGCTTGTACTGACAAAAGTACCTAACTGCCAGCTGGGCATAGGTAACAGGGACAGACTAACACCTGATGTTGGGCTTCACTGCATCCTTCTATTAGACGAGACAGCTCACTCATGTGGCTCCAAGTGTCACAGGAACATAGCAGACAAACACATGAATATCCATGCTGAGTTTGATCAAAGGCCCATCTACTGTTCTGCCTGTGATGGGGGCCATGAGCAGATATAGAGAGAGTAATAAAGCAGCATGATAGTACTGTAGTTATTCTTCCCACAATATGCTTTTGGCCTCCAGAGCTTTAAGGCTGATGGATTTTGCTGAGTTGAAGATGCTGTCTTTATATTTTACAACCTGTATTGGTTTAACACAGCCTGATTTCTTGGTGGGGGCCAAACCTTTGATACTACTTTTTTTTTTTCCTGTGAATTTGCATAGTCACCTTTGAACCTGTGGAAGCTTTTAGCATCTGTGACATTTGCAGCAAGGCTTAACTACACATCTCACACTGTACTCCGTGTGTTTTGAGGCAGCCTCCTGGTACCTTTTGTTTGACACAGTGTTGGTAGTGTTTTGGAAGAGGCAGGGCAGAATTTCTCATTAATTTCTTCTCCATGCCACCCTTGATTTATGGATCAGTAGTGTTATCAGTGAGTTTTATTTTTTCCAGTCTGTTTTCTCATTCTTTTTATGATAGCTTTTTCAGTCCTTTGGTCATCCTTTTCTGACTGTTCTCCAGTTTTAATGCAGCCTTTTCAAGGTGTGGAGACCAGAACAGCACAGAACAGAAGAGGTGTTTAACTATGATGGTTTAATTCAATGCCTTAATGCTCTTTTTTTTTTCAAATTGTCAAGCTCATATTTCCATAATCTGTCTGCCATAACTCAAAGATCTCATCCCATAATGACAAAAGTTGGCCCAGAGCCCATCTCTGGATGTGTCACACTGGGGTTGTTTCATGAGGACTTTGAAAAGTAGGATCTCACTCATACATATCACTTCATGTCTCCGTCTCTTGAATGCTATCTGCCCTTATCTTCTAGTCACAGAGTGACAAGTGCTAATAACAAAATTTATGCAAATGAGCAACTGCTGCTTGTTTCTCAAACGTCAGTATTTGAATTTTCAGATATCACGTTAAATAATAGAGAACTCATTACTTCCTCCACTCTGCCAGCATTCATAAAGTTGCCTTGTCACCTGTCCTCCTCCGGTATCTTTGCTTATATGCCTGTGATACCCTACATGTGTAACTACACACCACAATCTTCTTTAGCTCCCTCCTTACAGCTTTGTATTTCTACCAATGTCTGCCTTCTCTCTGCTGTCACCTTTTGCTGTAATGCAAAACTCGCCTTTCACATTTGCCACCTTGTTCTCCACTTCTCGCCTGTACCCTTTGCTTGTTTATCCACCTCTTTTTTGTACCCAGTTAAAACCTGACAGCAAGTAAGAGGAAACTGTAGTCAATATCTGTCCCTAACTGTACAACTTCTGGTGCCAATTATCCTATCATTGCAAGGGACATAATTATGATAGAAATAAGTTTGGGAGAGATCTCAAGAAGTCTTAGTTTACACCCTTGTCTTGTAACAGGATGAACTGTATATAAACTATTCCTGTCAATTGCTTAGAATTCTGTTATTAAACAATAACAGAATGCAGAAAATGTACCTCTTGTTTTGTCCCACAATCCAAAATAATAGGGATATAACATGTAGGAAATGGTTTGATGTATCGTATTCAGGACAGAATTTTTGTTTGCCTTGGTGTATTCTCTTTAGGTGCCAAAATAAGTCTCAAGCACAGCTACTATTTGTGTGTCACAGACTGATCTGAGATGCATAGTTCTCTCTTTCCGAGGAATCATAAATAAATCAACCAGAAATAATTGACGGTGGCTGTCCATTCAAAACCCAATCAATGCAAGCCTGAAAGTCTTTGTGACACTTTCTAAAAATGTCAGTTCCATTGCAGCCAGAGAATCAATATGTTTATTTAAAGAGACGTTTAAGCATAAAAAAGAGATTTCCATCTAAAGCAAAACTGTATGGAATGGTAGGGCAAATCATCACATTTAGACTCAATATAAAGGAAATTAATTTATCCTCATAGGAGGAAAATAAAATTAGTATGGTTTTGCTTATGAAGATAATTGTTTTTCCAGTCTGTTTTTGTTACCATGTCCTAAATATAAAAAAAGCAGCCTTTAAAAGGGTTAAGATCAATTATTGTTTTTTGCTGGGGGACAGAATGAACAGTAAATTCCCTTCTGTATGGCTTTTTAAATGTAGTCTAAAATGGTGTTCTGATAATAGCATATATCCTTATTACATTAAAAATAAAAAATTGTGAATTGTACCGTGCTTGTCAGCCATTAGTGGCCAATCAAGTGGTGTAATCACTTGTTCCTGTATCAAAAATACAGTTTTAATCTGAAATTGTCCTTCTACAAAAGTGGTCTCTTGCCATATACAAATTACAAAGTCACTACTAATGTCTATAAATGACCTGTTAAAACTCAGAGCTCCCTGAGCCTTCCCTTTTTAAAAGTATTAGTGAAAACCAGCAGAGAGGCAGGAGTGAAAAAAAGCTAAAATTGTTTTTCTCTCTCACACAAAATAAGATAAATATTTAATTCTCTGACAAATGAGAGTGTTGAATGGTTTTGAATAATTGCTCTCCCAAAACGATCGCATTCATTTTCATGTGGTGCAGCACATACAAAGCTGCCGAGGCACCGGCTTCTGCGCATCCTAATCACATTATGTTCTTTTCTGCTCGTTCAGACATAGCTGGAAAAGTGTCTTGGGTGTTGATAGAGGCGTATTAACTATGCATTTCCTTCACATCCTGGCTGGTGGGAAGATGATTCTGATTACTGGGGAGGAGCAGTCTTACAATACCAGTGAATTTGGGCCTGCAGTTTCAAGAAGAGAACATAAGTACTTAAACCGTTGTTCCAGGACAAAAGCTATCATATTTTCTTTTTTGTCTCAGGAGCAGTTTCTGAAGGTCACAAGTCAGGGTGTAAAACCACTGATTCTCTGGTCCTGGGAGCTGATCTTATCCCAGCTCAGGTGAATCAGTGGTTTTATGTGCTGGCCTTTACTTTAGTAGGCCCTGGATGTAATTTCATTTGGGAGAGATCTTCAACGTGTGGGAAGATTGAAGGTTTATGTGCTACAGTTCACTCCATACGATAAACATATGTCACAGTAAAAATGAAACTTTGAACAGTCTTAGCAGGAAAAGCAGAGACCCTCTACCACAAGCAAGAATGCTCTTCAGTTTTCCTACCTGTTTAATTTTGCTCTATACATGTTGATCTTTACGTGTTCAACATGCAGAAGACAGCTTTCAAGCCATGAGAACAGACTCCAGATAGTATAAAATCAGTATAGGGCCTGGAGCAGTTTTAGCCTTCCAGGTGCCATTAGCCCTAGTTAAGGTACATAAACATGCATAACATGCATAAAAACTTGTGTTGTGAGTTTGCTTGTTTTATCAGCTGAGATGCTGCTACATTTTTCCAAGCCCTGTGATAGTTGCTAAAAATACAATATGTGCTGTCCATTGACCTGAGGTACCATGGGATTTGGTCAGTTTGTCATTTTTGATAGTTGCAATGTTTTCTACTTTCCATCTCCTGTTTTGAGCTTTTATGATGGGAAGTAAAGCTCTTGTTCTCCTTCCTCCAGAATTCCAGACTACAGAAGGGGGATTGAGCAGTTAATCCTGCATCTGAAACTAAATGAAGGAAAGTAGATTATTGGTATTGGACATTATTATTGTTAGCCCATTTGTATATAACGCAGTTTGAAAGTTAGCTCTCACCTGTAATTCAGGTGCCAGTCATGACAGCAGACTCATTTCAATCTGCTGTTTTCTTCCCCCAGTGTATGCAATGAGTTCATTGGCCACTTTCCACTGAAAAAGTCATTCTAATAAGCATGAGAAATAGTTGGTAATTTTGTTTGAATGCTTAGCAAGGAGCAAAGAAATAAGCAACGGTTGGTTTCAGCTCCTGCTTCCTGCTCCAAAAGGAAACTCTTGGTCTAAATATAAGCATATTGTCAGGGTGGTGCCATGGTCATCCCATGACTTTTCAAGCTCCCATCTGTTCTTCATTGCAGTATGACTTTGTGGAGCTCCTGGATGGCAGCCGGCTGATTGCAAGGGAGCAACGCAACCTGCTGGAGTCGGAGCGAGCAGGACGGCAGGCGAGGTCTGTCAGTCTCCACGAGGCAGGTTTTATCCAGTATTTGGATTCTGGCATCTGGCACCTGGCCTTTTATAATGATGGGAAAAATGCAGAGCAGGTGTCTTTTAATACCATAATTATAGGTAAGCATAATCTTTAAAGCTCTTACCCAACACTAGCTTCGGGTCAGGTTTTTTAGGAATACATAGATAGGTTTTCATAGTTAAATGATCTGACTTTTTTTTTCCCCCTAGGTTTTCCATTTATAGTGTTTCTTTTACTGCTCAGTATAAAACACAGAGTATATATTTTAATTTCTTGATCTAAGGCATAGGAGTTTTAATTTCTTAGTCTAAGGAATAAGGGGTGTACCTTCTAGTGGAACAGTGCTTGAGAGGAGGACACTGTTTAGAAGTATTTATTAAATGGCACAGGGCTAGATTTTAAGTATGGAGCTCATATAGTTTTACCCTTCTAATTTTAGCCTTTTTGTTGGAATACAATGTCCTAAGATACTGGGGGCATCAGCAGTAGAAAATCACAGCTATTCATGCTCTTCAAACGAAACAAATGTAAACACTTCTCAGAGCGAGAACACGCTGTCAGTTAGTAGTGGTTCAAATGATAGGTGCTTCATGCAGTGGGCACCTGTGAATTATCCTTCTCTTCTTCCTTTTAGAGTCTGTGGTGGAATGCCCCCGAAATTGCCATGGTAACGGTGAATGTGTTTCTGGATCCTGCCATTGTTTTCCTGGGTTTCTGGGCCCCGATTGTTCAAGAGGTAAATCAACCCAATGCTTTTCTCAAATCACTTTTAAGCGAGCCTGAAGACAAATACATCAGAAAAGCAACATCTTAGATGTTCTTCTTTATAAAGCTTTGGTGAAGGTCTTTGTTTTGATTGTTGTGCCGTGTTCTGTTTCACAGCAGCCTGCCCGGTGCTGTGCAGTGGCAATGGGCAGTACTCCAAAGGACGCTGCCTGTGTTACAGTGGCTGGAAGGGCACCGAGTGTGACGTGCCTACAAGTCAGTGCATCGATCCCCAGTGTGGGGGACAGGGCATTTGCATCATGGGCTCTTGTGCCTGCAACGCTGGGTACAAAGGAGAAAACTGTGAAGAAGGTAAATGAGTAAATATTTACTCCAGCACCAGCTGTTGTTGGTCAGGTTTACAGCTGGCACATCCAGCTCTATGAATTTTTCTAGATCTTATGCGCACTAACCCTGTCTCTTCAAAAATCATTTTAGAATACTAAAATCAAGTTTTAGAATCACTAGTATCACTGAATTCTACAGAATTACTGTACTCTATTTATTCTCAAGTAAGCAGTGGGAAAGTTCAGAGTAACGTGCATGTGATGTTTTTGGTTGCCAGTATATTTGGGTTTTGTATGGCTGAATTCAGCTAAGAAGAAAGCACATAAAACACATATGTAGGAATTCTTACCAAATTTTCCCAGTACAGAGCAAATCATTAATTTGCTGCATTTGTTAGTAGTCTTTTCCACTGACCAGATTGTGGAAAGTGCTGATTCCAATGCATCAGAGGGAAAAATGATGCATCATTCTTGTATTCCAGAGATGTGCATAATAAGATTCATTCTGGTGTGCTGCAAAACACGGTTCATTTTCCATTCTATTTTTTTAGGGAGTAAAAACTGGTATTTTCTTCCTCAATCAAATTGATTTTATTGATCTCCACATACAAAGTAATGCAATTAAGTCTCTGGAATTAAATTTTCAGACCATTGACCCTACAAGTGTAACATTTTATTGAGTCAAATTGCTAAATTAAATCTCATAATCTAAAGCACAAGTGAATTAAGACAGATAGACAGTATGCCACTCATTCATTTCTGAAACAAGCTGAAGGTCCTATATAGCTGTCAAAACTATCTAGCACTGGATTGGGTCAGTTATTCCAGGGAATAGTGCTGCAGAGAATGCAGCACTTGTTACACTATGATTAGGCAGAGTCAGGATCAGTTCCCCAAGACCCAAAGCCAGTCTTGCTGTAATTCAGAAAAATAACCAAACTTTGAAAGATTCTCCATTAACTCAGTGGTAACCTGTAATTGTCTAGATGTCAGTTATGTGCACACACAAATTTCACAGTATTAAAAAGTGACATGGGAGGGAGATGTTTTTACAAGGAAAATTGCAGCTATGCAAGAAGTGACGACAAAGAGTGATTTACCTTGTAGCCAGAGAAGGGAGGCTGGCACAAAGGTGCCTTAGTCCACTCTGTCTTTTCCTCATTCATTGCAATGAAAGAAAGGTGGACTTCTCAGCTTCAGCTTACTAATGTTTGCTTTCAAGATGAGTGCAATGCTGCCTATTTCATAAGGTCTTGAAATGTGAATTAAGCCCAAAAGTGTTGTTAGCACTTTTGGGTTGATGACTGTTGTTAGGATTGACAGGTTTAAGCCGATCTTTCTCATCTCCCTGCAGCGGATTGCTTGGACCCAGCCTGCTCCAGCCACGGTGTGTGCATCCACGGCGAGTGCCACTGCAACCCGGGCTGGGGTGGCAACAACTGTGAAATCCTGAAGACGATGTGCTCTGACCAGTGCTCTGGTCATGGCACCTACCTTCAAGAGAGTGGTAGCTGCACCTGCGACCCCAACTGGACAGGTCCAGATTGCTCCAATGGTAAGAGTTAAAAGCACTGGCATTTTGTAAAATGTTGATGTCTTGAATAGCAGCATTTTAATGACATTATTGTGTTAGGACCTGACCTGCTGAGCTGATTGATGTCTTTGAGTTGACTTCAGCATGAACTGTAAATTGATTCAAAGGTTCAAAACAATTGATGAGTTTGAAGGATTTGAAAATCAATGTATTTGTTTGTGTCTTTTAGCTGCCTTCGTCTGGTAACTTCAGGTATTTCACATGCAAGTTCTGAATGTTCTTTGCATGATATGTGGATATTTCCTAATACATCTATTCAGAAACTTAAAACTACACTAGTGAAACCAGGGATGTTCACATTTTAACAATCTCTCCAGCTAATTGGAGGCATTTTTCTTGAAAAACAGATAGCGTTCAAGTTTGAAGGCAAAGGGAATGCAAGAAGGAATCTTAAACAGCTTTCAGGGCAGGGTGCAGGCTGCCAGGGTGGAAGGAGTTGGTAGGAGTGAAGAAGCAGAGGAATTCCTTGAAATATGGAACTGAGCTTATTAAAACCATAGTCTGAGCTTAGAAACAAAAGGAGAAAACTAGAGATACTAGCAGAAAGAGCAGAATCTAAGTATTTATAAAGTATGACAGCAGCTTTTTGACAAATAAGTCAAAAAAGAGTATTGTTTGGTAGCCACATATCAAAAAAGAAATCATGTCTAACTGTGAGACATGTATTTGTCTAAAGCAGTTCATCTAAGAACTCAGACGTTTTGTTAATGAAAACTGAACACATGGGCTAGCTGGGTTTCTGCCAGTTTATGAATAAATATAACTTTTTCATGAGGAACCATCTTTTTAAAACAAATGTACTTCCTGACCAAGATCTGTGATACTCCATAATGGTTTATGCATACGAGAGTGATAGAGTTCCAAACATGCAAGAAAAAGTGACAAAGAGAAGAAAATGTTGTCTCCTGTGAAATTTGTTTAGAAGAAAAAATTCTTTTCTGACCACTTCTAACACTAAAAATGGCTATTTATGTTACACTCTGTCTGGTTCTCAGGCAAAACATGGATCCCCTGTTTACTGACACATTGTCCTCTATGCTTCTTTTGATGACCAGTTATACTCCATCTTTTACTTATGTTTCATGGAATTATTTGTCATCAAAATAACATAAAATGTTTCTGATCTCAAATATCTCAAGTGTGTCAGACTCACAAAAGAGCTTTGTAAAAACGTGCACAAATTATTTGCTGAAGCTGTGCAAAATGACCTTCAGAAGAGTACACTGAAAAAGTAAATCTTACCCATAAACATGTTGTTAAGCTTCTGGATGAAGAAAAGAATGAGTTATTTCCATCAGAGGGTTTTATAGGTTTGAAATCAGCAGAGCTTTTCTCTATCTTCATCAGCAGTTTGTCCGTTAATTAGCCCTTCAATTCCACTTCAATTAAATTAACTCTAATTAATAAATTCATTACAAAGATTGACGCACCTTGCTCAAAGCTAGTGTGCTAAAAGCTGATAAACACCTTCACCCTAATGAAAAATTGATTAGATTGAAGAGAAATAAACCTTTCTTTCTCAGAGCTGCGGTGACGTTTTGTGACTCTGAAGTTAATCAAACCATCTTGCATCTTTTAATCAAAAATTTAATTCAAAGTAGATATAAAATGCTATATAGTTGTTGGGGGGGAAGGGAGGGGGAAATTACAGCTGTCTTTCTCCGTAAAGGTTTTTGGGCTGTTTCTTACAGGAAATGTCACAGCTCCTTGATGCTGTGTTTAATGTTCCACAGCACTTTGAGACAGCAGGGAAGAAAAATACTGTTGATCAGGAAACTGGAAACCTTTCTTGCACTGAATGCAAGTTTCTTTTGCTGTTAAAAATAATTTTGATCCTTTATTACTAAACTACTTGCTGTCTTTTACAAGAAAATAGAAACTAAATATAGCACTTCTATGAACCAATATATGGCTACAGCTCAGCTGTATGCCAAGGAACTAAAGAAGTCCCTCAGGCTGTATTGTATCTCTTTGTTTTTCTGTTTTCTCCTTAGCAGAAGTAAAGTTTGCTGGAGTCTGACTAAATGAACCAAAACTGTAAATGCAAAATCTGGCAGTGTAAATTATCATCTTGTATTAGCTGAGACTTAATATGCATTATTTGGCCTCTGACTACCTTTGGCTGTTAACATATTTTTCAATTATTCTATCAGATACAAGATCCTGTTACTTTATGTAAATGACAAGTTAAATTGCTGTATGTTGATTTATTTTTTTAACGAAGTATTATTGAAACCAGACTGTTCATAGCTGTCACTGATACAAATTTACTGAAGGTGAAAGAGAATGATCTTTCATACTTTACAGATGTGTCAGTGTGTCAGCATAGTGCTAATTTGTCTCACTAAGGCTGATTCTTTATAATGAAAAAATGTGTCAGAAATGGCACATTTTAACTTTGAAAGGAAATGGGGAGAAGAGCATGGAGGGGAAACCTTGCTAAAATGAACTTCGTCAGATTAGATTTTCATTCACAACAGCCAATGATCTAGGTATATGTTACATTTAGTCACTATGAGTACAGTGTAAGTTCTGGTAGGTCTAAGTGCCATATAATCTAAGATACAAAAAGTTACTTGTAAGACATATGTGACCACAAAAATCATGCTTGGAAATTACTGCGAGCTAGCAAAAGAGCTGTGGACACTTCAACATCACTAAAGTCTGCCGGCTAACTAAAAGAGCATTAGCAAAGAGATAAAACTCTGTGCTCTCTATTCTGTGTGGAATTAAAATGTAGCGCTTCTAATTCATGCATTCTCTCTCTCTCCCCTGTGCTTTCTGCCTCCTTCTCTGCCCCTGTCTTGTCTGAAATGCAGAGATCTGTTCGGCGGACTGTGGCACGCACGGCGTGTGCATGGGCGGCACGTGTCGCTGCGAGGAAGGCTGGACGGGCGCCGCCTGCAACCAGCGGGCCTGCCACCCCCGCTGCGCCGAGCACGGCACCTGTAAGGACGGGAAGTGTGAATGTAGCCAGGGATGGAACGGAGAGCACTGCACCATTGGTAGGCTGCCTATGCTTTACCCTGTCTTCGCTGCAAAATTCAAACAGCCAGCACTGCTGGCCACGGCTGAATAAGAAGTGTATTGCTTTGAAGGATGTTTCCTCAAACAGAATATTTGCATGTGTCAGTCTGTGGAAAAGAGTTGGCATTTTAAGAAAGGAAATGGTTATATAACGGCTCGTCAGTTCTTCATACCTAGTTTGCCATGAAAAGAAGGTAGAAGAATTTCCTTTTCAATCTTTTCCCTTTAACTGCCTTTCACTGAGGGGGATGTTACTTTTATTTTGAACTGTAAATATACTATTTGATTTGTGCTTTTCTATTTTTATGTGATAGCTTTATGTCTTTTGGAAATGAAGCTTCTATTGTTTTTCTTTCATTTTTTCTCTTTTAAGGAGAAGAAGCTCTAAAAAGTGACTTGCCTACATAAAAATGTCACTTCCACCATATAATAAATGTGATCTAACTGTCCAAAATTATCTTCTTGTCAACATAATGCTCTATTTTAGACTGCTATCAAATTTCTTACATGATAATAGTGTAACAGTAGTTTAATACAGCTGATTGAGAAGAAGCCATGCTTATTACAGCTTCTGTGTTTCTGTAACCAAGTTCATTCTAGTGCCTGAAAACCTTTGGAAGTTACTATAGCTTTATCAATGGAGCTTTTCTTACCCAGTTATTTACAATCCTTATGTCCCATATACAGCAGGATGTCCTCCACTGCACAGGCTTTGACAGTGAGCTAGCATGAGAAATTATGCATGTAAATAGGAGGGCTAAGAAAAAGTGGAGCTGTAATGCTAAGAAATTCCCTTCCACACTAATTCCCCTTTGTGCAAGATGCTGCAGGTCTGTAACAGTGGAATGGAGTCCTATCCAAACAATTTTTATCTCAGCATTACCACACAGAGAAACTTCTGCGTGACAACAGGTAGGAAGCACAGGCGAAGGAACTGGCAATGGTCTGCGTGTAAGAGATGACTAGTTTGTACTTTGGTGAGCAGAGAGCATTGCATGAAGCTCATTAAAGGCTGGGACAGGAGTAACAATGTGACTGAAGTATTTATGGGGCACATCTCCCAAGTACGAGAAGCATCATGGCTAAGACTTTGAAGTGGATTGAACTGGCAACAAAAGAGATAGCCACAGGTCACACAAAGGCAAGAGTAAGTGATGAGGAAATCATAGATAATCTGAATAATCAAAAAAAAGTCCAATAAGTAAAAAAACCCCACATAGTTCTATGTTTGGATAGATGGAGGAGAGATGGTTAAAAGAGGTGATGGAGCTGAAGAAACAGCATGGGACAGTCTAGCTGTAGTGGAGCTGATGGATGTGAATATGGCATGATTTGCTTTTGCCACAAGCTAAAAACAAGCTGGAGAAATTTAACTTCCATGGAAGTTTTGGAAGGGCTCTAACTCTGAATATGTTAGCACAGCTAAACCATAACTGGTACATGAGTATCCAGAAAACAGCAAAACCCAAGCTGTGTTCCCAGGTAGTATACAGCCCTGACTGAGGGGCAGGTGGTGGGGCTGTGCTTGGTGGTTGCGAGAAACAGTGCTAAAAGCTTTGAGGGCAGGGAAGATGAGGCAAGGTTTTCTTTTTCAGAACGGAGTCAGGTGTGAGAGTAATAAGATTTACTTAAAAATTATTTTTACAGCAGTCACAATTGATTTTTTAAATTTGGTTGGTTGATTGGTTTTGGGTTTTTGTTATTTAGTTATGAAATTGCTCAAACATATGAGGGAGAGGTAATCGAGGTGCATCTGCAGAATCACAGGGAGAATCGATGGGGTTAACGTTTTTGGGGAGCTTCCAGAAGACATGCTGACAAAGAGAGTAGAGAGGTGGGGAGAGAACTGCTTTCTGAACAATAAAAGAAAGTAAATATTTAGAAGTAGGATAAAGCCTTTCCCTTGACTGCTTTAAGTTGCCAACGAGCAATTACTCAGCAGATCACTCTGCTGTTGGTCTCGCTGACCTTGGCAGCATTTCAAGGGTTGTAGTTATATACGGATGAACTGCTCTTGAACAATTTTTCCAACGTATTAAGCACAAACAAGTTTTTCCTCAGCACTGGGCAAGCAGGTCTGTCTTCCCACCTGTTTATTCTTTAAATGGGTGTTTACTTTGTGGCTGCTGCTGTAAAGATAGTTTGATTTGTTTATATTGCCCTTACAGCCTCCAAGGCAAGTAACGAGGTACAGGCTTTAGTCTGCTGTTACATTTATTTTTTTAGAGCTGTTTTCTTCAGAAGCCCCATGTTACAGAGAAGCCAGGTCATTTTACTGCTCATTTCCAATGGTATTTTGATTTAGTGGGGGAAAATTTGCTGCCTCCTTAGCTTGGCAGATGAAGAGTCAATTTGCTTTTCTCTCATCTACCCTACAGTAGGTAGTAGCTCTTTCTGAGCAATAATTTTCAAAACACAAGGGACTTCAAAATATTTCTCTATGCAAACCAGTTTTTTATTGTCACCCTCCATTTGTAACCCAGGCATTTTATGCTACTTACAACTCACTACTTAGTAGCAGAATATTTGCATAATTTGTGTTATGTGTATGAAAGACTCCTACTCATTCTCCCTTTATATGTCTAAAAATAAACAAGTGTACCCTTCTTATTTCTAAAAGTCATTAACCATTTAGTTGCGGTACTGTGATGTATTTTAGAAATGCAAATGTGTTTCTTTGTTGCAGCTATTAGCTGGAAGCCGTATGAAGTGCAACAGCCAAAATTAACAGCTTCTTTGGGAAAGGAATATTCCAAAGAAATTGTAAACCTTAAGGGCAATTCACTTTACTCACTTTTTGGGAAAGGAATAGCCCTCCAGATTTCTAGCTGGATGTACAAAATGGGGCGGATGTGTCTGCATTACTCACGGAGGCGCTAACTGCAATATATACTGAATCATCTGAATCCAGAACTCATTTGATCAAAGAGTTTATGGTATTTTTGTGAAGCGTGAATGCCATTCAAAGTGGTAAAAAATGTTTTGCACCTCAGCTAACAATTTTGATGTATTTTTAAATGCTAACTATCTGTCCAGTCTGATTTTCAGTTAGCCCACTGTTTGTATTGTAAGTTGACAGGTGTTAAAACATATAATGAAGGAAAAAAACAAACCTGTCTCCTTAATTAAAGCAAGGTAGTCCTTAGTTTTATATCTCTCTAAAGTCATTTAAATCCTAGATTGCTTCTTGAGTTATGCTGATTTTTACATATACTTCAAAATAGTTGAATGGAATTCAATCAGAGGAAGTTCTAATTACTCTAAACTGCCAGATACCTATTTCATTGTTGGTTTGGTTTTTTTTGTTTCAGTACTTCAGGTTGTTGGGGAAAAAAATTGTAGGTGATTGCAAAGGTTTGCTTTTTTTTGTTCAGAAAAAGAATTTAGACATCTGCTTATCTGGGTTAAACATCAGGGTTTCCCTAAGGCTGAAGATGACAAGCCTGGATTGGAGAAATAATATGCATATATATTTTATATACTTTAATTTGTGATAGAGAGCACAGTAGACTAAATAAAGCGGAGAGGAGGGATGTCTATTTTTTTGAAGCAATGTGTGTAGTAAGGTGGACGAGATTGTTTTGACTAATGCAGTAAACCTGACGTGTATTTCTGATATCCACCGTTCCATTATGGGTCTTTGGCACAGGGTAGTGCAACTTCAATACCACTCCTGATGTCAGCCACACTTGTGAGCCACTGCCTTTGCTCTGAATGCATACTTCCACATATTTATATCAAAGATGTTCAGCAGATAACTACATGCTCAGCATTTTGAGGAATGAATCTAATAGGAATTAGCAGAAGTCAAAACTTGGTGCTAGTGTTTAGCATCTTAGAGGTTTGAACTAAACACAGGCAATGTATGTTTCAAATACTAAACAATTTAAGGCACCTAAGTTGCTTACTGTCTCTTCCCTCTGGAGAACTGTAGTTGTAAAATCATAGGACCATAGAATAGTTTGGGTTGGAAGGGACCTTTAGAGGTCAACCCCCACTGCAGTAAGCAGCAGCATCTTCAGCTAGATTTGGTTACCCAGAGCCTCATTCAGCCTGGTCTTGAATGTTTCCAGGGCATTCACCACCTCTCTGGGCAACTTGTTCCAGTGTTTCACCACCCCCACTGAACAAAACTTCCTTAAGTCTGGTTTGAATCTACCCTCTTTTAGTTTAAAACCATTATCCCTTGTTCTGTCACAAGAGGCACTGCTAAAATGTTTTAATGTAATGTTTTACAATTTCCTGTATCCTCATGAGAGCAGGTTAAATCAACAGTTCATTGCAGAGCTGTGGAAAATCACCTGTCAATTGTTTGTTTGGTCTGGAAGTGACATTCATGGGTCTGAGGTGAACATCCATATTTTCTTCTTTGAAGCTCAACCTGTATCTCAATGGGATACAAGACCACAGATGCACAGCTGGTGCCCAGGTGATAGCCTGGATGAAAATTTGCTCTGTAATTAAGTTTTCATAACACAGTTGTGCCAGAGTATGTTTTTGTTTCCTTTCTGTCCTGGCTTGCAATGAGTTCAGTGACCCTCTACTGTCTGAGTAGTTGTTTTGTGAGATTGGAACAGATATTATTTCAGAAAGTCTATTATTTTTTGTGATATATCTGTCATGTACCATGAGTATATTAGGTAACTGTCATAGGAAGCCCATAAATATGAATACTTTTCCAGCTGTTTTTCCATTAAACTCTGTTAGCTGAATGAAATTAGTAAATAATTATGTTGGTGGGAAACCTGCTATATCGGTATGCTGTGTAACAACTCACTTTTACAATGCTGCTTAATTTTTTCTATAGACTAAATTAGTTTTAGCATAATCTAAATTGCAAATTTGCCAATTTGCATTAAAACTATGCCTTCTTGTTCAGAATTGTCAACACCTCTTTTTTAAAAGTCTTTAACATTAAGCATGGGTGGGTAAGACCATCTGTTTATAAAGCTTGCCTGCAGCTCCATTACTTAACACAAGACAGGTTACAGCTGTTTAATTGTTATCATGTTGAACGATTATCTTTCAATTCAAAATTAATATTTGTATATGTATTCATGGAAAGCATATTGTTAAACATAAATGAGCTAAATGTGGATTAATGTCATTAAGCATTCATATTAATCCCTTAGGAGGGCTAAAGTTAGCATCATGGTACTTCCATGCTACTTTTGAGTGCTGCATGAGGCTGCTTTACCTGGTATGCAGAACTGAAAATCAAAGCCAGTGGTGGTTCACTGAGAAGTGTGCAGCTTATGTTTATATTCCAGTGAGAACCAGAAACTAACTGATTTATTTTCAAAGAATTTCCCCTAAAATTTAGTTGAGAAAAAAAATAACAAGGAACAGCAAATTATGTATTTTAACCTTTTTCTTTGCATGAAAAGACAGTAGCATGACATTCAAGTCAATCAAAAAAATAAATTTTCCTCAGCAAGAGGTTTCTAGTTTCATCTATTTTACCCAGAAAAACAGGAATGTCATCTGGTTTAGATATTCAGAATGATGAAGAAAGTAAGTCTAGAGCACTTTTCCATAAGTGTGTTTCCTTTAGCACAGACTGTTCTGGTGGCTGCTTAAAATTGTTTTCTGACTAGGGACAAACATGGAGGCATCAGCTTGCTGGTTTTCCATATGAGCACAGTCAGATCACCGTGAGCACAGAAGTACAGCAAGTGTAGAGGAATGCTAACACAGAATCTCCTCCAGTAAGTTCTGTGGCCTGCACCTGTTCCCTTCAGCACGTGTTTAGCTTAGGGCTCCTTATATTACAGATTTCAAATATGACTGCAGGGAAATGACACTTTATCTCTCTATAAGATAAGAGAGCAAGTAAAGACAAATTGTTCCTTCAGTTAATTAAACGATGTGCTTATAGAAAACTTGATATGGCTATATATCATTACACTATACATTTTTGACACATGGGCTAGACAGAGTAAGTCATGGACCAGTTTGAGGGCTTGATCTGTCTTCTCTACATTTGCACATTAGTGGGAGAGCAGCACAGAAAACCATTATTATTATGCCCACTGTCATTTCAGTGCTGATGCTAATTGCCAAGCATGGCTTACTTTTCTCGGAAGTTTAAATTACTGACAATATTCACATTTTAGAGTGGTTTAATGTGTCATGTATTTAATGTACCTTAGTACATGCACAGGAATTTTCCATCAGTTTTAAGATTCTTTTGAAATTTAGAATTTAGATTATTTTGAAATTTTTGTCCCTCAAATTGTGATAATTACTCCTGTATGAATATATTCTGTAATTATCAAAATTCCTAAATTTATGTTTTTCTTTAGTTATGGGTTCATGGAATTATACCTGAGTACAAGTTTCATCTTAAAAATAAGATTGTATCTGAGTGAAGGTATTACCTTTGACATTCAAATAGTTTTTATCAGATAAAATCAAATATTCAAAACTAATTATATCCAATATCAATTAGTTCACCACGGTATTGTGAGTGAAACCCTAGTTTCAAAACACCTGACTGCTTTGCAGCTGGGATTTCACAATAATATTTATACCTATACCCTCAATGCAAAAAGCCTACGAAGAAGAGACGATGACTTTCTTGGCACCCAAAAGACTGATAACCACAGTTTAACACGATTTCGTGAAATTTAGAACAAATTTGGCTTTTATCTTTCCTGT
This sequence comes from Aleadryas rufinucha, assembly GCA_013397815.1. NCBI lineage: Eukaryota > Metazoa > Chordata > Aves > Passeriformes > Aleadryas > Aleadryas rufinucha. Next base: position 208,500 of record VZTH01017552.1, on the reverse strand, counting down.
GCCTAAAGGGTGCGTTATTAATTTGCCAGGCCAAGCTTTGAATATGCAAAATATCTGTACATTTGGTAACCATAAAAATACTCAATTACCAGGTGAATTTAAGATAGAGCATGCATTTTTGGAACTGTGAAAAAAGGGGAGTTATTGGTCAGGCCTTAACACATTTGAAGACCAAGTATCTCAAATACAAATTAACTGTTAGCATACTTTAAATTTCTAATTGGTTAATTTGCATTTAAATGAGGACCACATGTGAAGTTCAAGTTAGGCACATTTTCAGAAAGCAGCAGAATCCTCTGAGATGTGAAGAATTTTAAAGTGTGTTGCAAAGCTCATTTGAGCTGAAGTGGCCAGAGAGTAAGTGCTTTTGTACATTGTATAGTTGTATGCTGGTCAGACCACATTCCATACATACTGTCAGTCAGGGAGAAAGATGGAAATAATAATGCTTCCCATCCTGATCCATGCCCTAATGTGTTTTCAAGTCAAATTTATCTTTCATGCAGTTCTTAATGTAAGTGTCAGGTTTCTACCTGTATCTGAGGCAGGTCTTCACAAGTTTGTTGTTTCAAATGGGCATTTGAACTTCTTCAGCCTGTGCATGTGAGATAGTTTTAACTCCTTAATGGCATATACCTTTTCTTCTAAATCCTCTTCCAGCTAAATAGGTGTTAAACAGGAAACAACCCTGCTCATGATCTTACCAGCGGTCCCAAATTTCCTATGTCTACTACATCCTTAAAAGTAACTGAACCTTTTATTCTAATATATATGTGGCTTTCCAGTTATAATGATTAGAAATCTTGCTTTACAGTAAAATTGGGATGGTCTCCAGAACAAAAAATCTAAAGGATAATGGGCTTATGTGCCTTTGTATATAAATCCCATAAATGATTGCTGCAGAGAAAGGTTGCAATTTTGGCAAGGGATAAATTGCAGTGAAGTCAGGTCTCTCTGCAGATATTTAAAATGCATAGATGATTAAGAAGGTATGAGTTCAGGGTGATGACTGTGTTTTGGCCTGTGTAAGGAGGAAAAGAAATAAAATTGCATGAAAGTATAATTCCATCCATGTGCTCTCCCTTACAAGAAGGACAAAATGGGAATTTAGGAGTAAAAAAGTATCAAAAGGGAAGAGCATTTGTAATCCTCTATTGGCAGCAATGCTTTGAACATATGGTATGTCTAAGACAAGGTTCTTATAAACTCAGAGAATGGATGACGACCATGAGCTGCTTACAGTGGAAGAACATGTGCTTTCAGTACTGTTCAGTGATGAATAGAAAGAATTGCATTTGCAAATGATACCAAAGCCTGCTGCCCCCAAGCACTTTGGAAGACAGGACAAGAATTTAAAATTACTTTAACAAATAGCACAGACTATGCAGAAAAGGAAGGTACAATTCAACAAATGGTGGATTCTGTGCTTAAGAATAATCGTCTGCAGAAATCCGAGTTAGGAGGCAGTTTGCCAGGAAGAAAACACTGTAGGAGATGCTGAATTTGGCATGAGTGAACCTCTCTGAAGACAGGCTAAACAGTAGCTTTAAAATTTTATGAATTCTGGACTTCTGTAAGTTTTTTGGTTGCTCCTCAGAATTTGCATATGGATGCATGCTTTTCTTAGTCATTCTTTGGGAGGGAAAGCAGTTGTGTAGAGGAATCAATATTCCCTACAGTCTGCTGCTAAGTCTGCTGTGGGTAGGATAAGAAATGCTGACTTTAAATATTACAAGGGTTATTTGGGGTTTTATGTTCAAAAGGTGGTTTAATTGTCAAAACAGTTGAACTGTGGCTGGGTGGAAATAAGAGGAAATAAGGATGATCTGGTAGCCACATCAGGATGAGTAAATCACTATGGACTGAGTCTTGAATAGATTAGAGAAGTCAGACCAGAACTCTCAGCTCTGAGTTTTGTACTAGTTCCCCCAAAACAAGCACCAAAACTTGTTTACAAAATGCATTCTCCCTAAAGCTTGCAGTAAGTTTTCTCTTCTGCTGGCAAGTGCCTGTGAAACCACTGATAGTGTGTGCTTCATCCCCTGCTTCTGCTTGGCTGCACAGGGAGTAAAAAGTAATGTTCATAAGAAGAGACTGGTGCACAGGGTGATCTGGTTAGGGATGATTTTGAAGAATTGGATTCCACCCTGGATTCTACCCTGTGTTTTCTGTTAGTTGTTCACAAATGCAGACTTTAAAGAAGTGCTCTCTGGCTGTTCTTCACTTTCTGGGAACAAGACTTGCACATTTGTGAGTTGCTAAAATGTCGGTTCGTGTATGAAATGCTGTATCATTCTAAGTATTCCAGAAAATCACGTCATAGGTGCTTGTAGCCAAGTGAATGGAGACTCCTCACTCTGATCTTTCTATGCTTTCGTTACTGGTAAAATTAGGTTAGAATGTATTCTCTTCATTCCAGTAGTATAAACATACTGTGCTAAATAATTGTGACTTAGGGAGGAAGGTGATAGGAAAGTCTGTAAGAGAACTGTTGCTTCTTTGTTTAGGTTAGCATGGTGTGCCTGCTACTAAGGCATCAGCTGTTTGTTGTTTGTGAGAGAATGAGTGCTGAATGAGGACTGTGAACTCTATACATTCACAAAGGAAGAAGTGTATAAAACTTTCACAGGTAACCATAAACCCATCATTGCCTAAGTTTTGGATGCGTGATATGGCCACTGTCATGGTATTCTTCTAATGTGTTCAGGGTTTTTTGTCATATGGATTGTAAACAAAGTTTTATACAAATACTAAAAATTAATGAAAATAAGTGAAGATACTAAAACTTTCTACCTCTAAAGAAACAGATAAATGTGTGGAAAGCTTAAGGGAAACAGTATGATAACAAATTAGCATCATTTGGTTATGGTCAGTTTTTATTCCAAGAAAAACATGCCATCTCCCTGTATGACACTAGTGCAAGGTTATGTGGAAGTGTAAACGTGACTGATGCAAGATGTGTCGTTCACATGTTCCTGTAGAAGATGGGTATCTGAGAGCATGAAGTTTGTGTGAGCAGCAGAGATACTTAGTAAATCATTCACCAGGGAGTGGGAACTGTGATAAGGAGTTGGAGGAGATGAGGAAAGGAAGCAAAGCAGAGCTTGCTCCAAGAGGAGCAGGACAGTGTTCTTCATTGTTACTGATGCTGAAATTATTTCATCATCATCTCTCCATTTTTTTTCTTCCCCCCTTTGGTTCTTTTCTCTCCCCCCGCCTTTGGTTCTCTTTTCTCTTTGTAATTTCTCCTTTCTGCTTTCTTTTAGAGGAAGTGGCTGTAATGCAGTGAGGAGGGGAGAAAGCTGATTGTGTTAGTGGAGAGGAGGCAGGGGTTTGACTCACACTTTCAAGGTGTCAAAAGTAAAAAAACCTTTAAAAAAACCCTAGTTTTTTGTTTAGGCTGACCTCGATCAGTATGGCTTTGGTCACGTTCATTTATGGTTTTGCTTCATGTCTGGTGGCGCCATGAGGTTAAATCTGCTCTTACAGCAAAGTAATTCATGACTCTTGTGGAGCTGTTGAGCTGACACTGTAACAGGACTATATATGCATTACAAAAACATGGGGCATGTTACAGTCTAGTGTAAAGATTACAAAGATTAGGATGGGTGAAGATGTCTGATGGAGGATAATGATTTAAACTAATAGAGATAAAATTCGCTATACAGCATTTAGAAGCATGTCACCATTGTAATGCCATATGACAGAATAATCAGAATAAAGCAGTGTTATAAGTACCAATTAAGGAACATCAAATCAATGGGTATGTGACTCATGCTGATTTAAACGGGAGCTGATTGGAATAAATGGATTTAATATGTACTTTTATTCTTAGGCTATTCTGTCGTACCTGGAGGAAGTAGTATATGAATAAGGAAGACACTGACTTACATCTCTGATAGGAAACTGATGGGAGACATTAAATTAAAAAAATAAAAAATAATAATAAAAAAATAGTCAGGGTTCTGACTGGTTAAGAACTATATGTTAAATGTGAATTTGCCTGACTGTTACCAGTTCATTGTAAAATCATTTATCTGCCACATATTTATATAAATACCCACACAGATTGATGGCATCATTTATACTTTATGTTGTATGAATTTTGAATGCCACTTAGATCTCCTTGGACTTTTGAGTAGCCTAGAAAACATACAAATCTTATCTCTTCACTTTTGTTTTTCTTTTTTCTATTTGGACTTATATGAAGTGCCTCTATTCTTGGAAATAATAGCAAGATTTTAAATGTCACAGTCTTAAACTCTGCAAGAAAACCCTTGTACGTATATTGCCTGGTCTGTAATTAGACGTTTTAAGGACATAAAATAACATATATGTGCCAGATGTGTAAATATCTTGCCAAGGAGCAGCTGCTAAGATGTTCCATCCTACTGAAGTGCTCCAAATCCCACCTGGAATTCTCTATACAGAGGGGAAAAGGGCTTGTGTTTTGTATTTCCACATAGGTCCATTCCTCTTTCAGCTGCAGTGCTGTGAAGATAAGGAAGACAGCTTGGCTAGTTAAACTTCACTGCAGAGTTATACAATTTTTGGTCATTCATTTTCTGCTTTATGATTTTTCCACAATGCTGCATATTAACTGAAATAGTTTCTAACGTTGTCCTTAATGTCAACTGACCATGAGTAAAAGGACGCTGGAAGGTAGAACTTGTTTTCTGAGCATTATAGTTTTGTGGTTTGGAACTGACTTCTTTTAAGACTGCTGGATACAAAAAAATCTTAAAGAGTGTTTTCTTAATCTCTCTTGTGTTTCAGGGTGGGGGTTTTGGTTGTATTTTTGTTGTTGTTTTATTGTTGGTTGGTTTGGGTTTTTTTAAAATTAAGATTGGATTTCTGAAAGTAAATAGTATGTGGGGGCCTGGGATTGCAGGGACTGTTTTCAGTTGCCTAGGAGGTTTTTTTACTATTCTGTTACCTATCTTTACACTTGTAGAGGCATTTAATGTTTTACTGGAGGACAGATGCATTCCCCAGGCAGACCTGATTGCTTTCATTTTATGAAATAAAGCTCGATTTTTTCTCCACACGTATTAGACCATGTTTTAAGCTGTGTAGGGGCAAGGGGAATTACACTGGATGAGTAAGAGAAGAATTTGATCCACCCTCCATTTGAAATGTAGCTGTATCACTTCTCTTTTTGTTTGTGGTTAATGTGAAAAGCTACCTAGTTTGTTGCTGCTGCTCTAAATGTTCTGTTATTGACATTTTCATCTTACTTTGTCTTGCATTAACCTTACCATTATGGGGGGGGGGAAGCTGTCTAGTGGACACCTGACACCTTCTTCAAGAAAAAGGGACTAGAAAGTGTCCCACTCTGAGTTGTAGCAGTGACTCTGCCTCCTAAAATGTATCTTATCACCTCCCTCCTTCGACTCAAGAGCAGCTTTTTTTTGGTTCATCCAAACTGGAGGAAAGGCTATAGCTGGAAATGCCTTTGTTACCCATCCAAAGGGATCCTAGCAAGTGACAGAGAACTTGCTAGGGGCCCAGTGACAGGGGCCATCATCCATCAGGGATTTAGGAAAGTCAAATTTCAAAAGAAAGAGAGCCTGTGAGGGCTATGTTGAGAGACCTTGTCCACAGCAAAACCAGGGGTTTGAATCCAATGTTCCTGGCTCAGCTTGGCATGTCCCACAGCAGTGGTGTGTAGTATCCCGTCTCCTTGGGCGTGGGTGGCTGGCTTTGGTAGCCTATGATGGACCTGGTGGCTTTGCTATATGCCATTAACCCCTTTCACACAACTGCAGTTGATGTCTGTTTCCTGGAAGGAAGGAGGGAATATGTTACCCATCTGTGCTGTGTCTCATATATTAAAAGTAGGCCCTGCTGCTTGAAATCCATCTTATGCTCTGTATGTCATTCATCCATCTGCCTCCTCAAATCTTTTGTGAAATTCTAAGTGTCATAACTTAGGAAAAAAAGTCTTGCTATTCTTGTAGATACCATGTTATTTATTTTTATACATCTAAAGGCTAAGTTTAATTTTCACCTGCTTTTCAAAATGAAATGGATCATCACACTACTAACCACACTATGCCCTTTTCCACCCCATATTTACAGTACAGCTTATTTTACATACTTGGTTTGTGTGCTCAGAAGAATAACTGTGACTGAATTGAAGCAGAAGAAAAAAATCCTCCTAAAAATCCTGTTAATCCATTGAGAATTAAGATAGTGTGCTGGTTATGCTGTCAGAGTTGTGAGTGACCTGCAAATCAAAAATCTTCCCGCATGGTTAGTGTTTTAAAGCTCAAGCTAAGGAATTGCTCTTACGTTGTGTTGAAAATTAAATTTTTTAACTAGCTTTGATTATATTTTTGTTATATATAAAAATCAAAGCATGTGAAGAGAACTCAGAAGAAAATGTAGTCTCAGAAAGGTAGCATCCCTTTTGCTTTTGCAGGCTGATTTTCTAAAATAGTTTCATTGATTCATGACGATGTTTGCTGGAAAGAGAATTTCTTGCATTTTTAAAAGCTTTGAAATACATTTTCATTTTGTAATGTAAGACCTCTCATGTCAGTTGCACCTGCTTGATTTGCATGTGAATTCTGAACAATTCTTGTTTCATGTGACACTTCTGAAATGTCTGTCTGTTTTTTTTTTCTTTTTAATTCTCAAGCTCACTATTTGGATAAGATAGTGAAAGGTACTGTATATTTGCTCTTTGACATGCCTATATCTACATGTTTGGGGTTTTTTATATTAATATATAGTTAAAAACATCCTAGTCTGGGCAAAAGAATCTTCTCTTACATACATTCCATGGATTATATATATAACTCATATGGCTTTCAACTCATCTCAGAATTTTGCTTCTTTTATATGGTAACACTTTATCAGTAATTATACATTTATATACAAACTGTATACATGTATTAGATTTAATCTGAACCAATAACTGAAGATAGTATTCATTTGCTGTTTGGAACTTTTTTTTCTGGTTAGCTTTGTCATTGGACCTCTATGTACAAAACCCTAATTATTAAGAAAACAAAGCAAAGTGATACTCTTGTCTTAGAACAAGTGTCATTAGTTCTAAAGAACAGATTAATTATAGAGATGTGTGTGTTTATATACTGACAGATCAATAGAATTCCCGAGGCTTTTAAGCTTTTGATTATCTAAATGTGGAAAATCTATAGGAAATTATGACTTGTATGAGTCTAGAAAAACCTTATATGGTCTACGCAACATTTTCAATTAAGAGGTTCAAGGATGCAAAAGCCTAACATGAAACAGCAAAGATTCTTATATCTTCAGTTATGGTGAAAAATTGATTTAGAAAAATGTTTAAAATATTCCTACCCCTCTTTCCCTGAGTATCTTTCTCTATTCCTTGTGTTTTTTTCATTGGAATATGGCAATATTGATGGCAATATCCAGGCTTTCACACAATAAGTCTTGAGTGTACCCAGTTGACTCCTAAATTGCTTTGTCAGTATTGCAATTATATATGTAAGTCTTCCATAAGTCAAATAGAAGAAATATTAGGGAAAAAATAGATCCAGTACATTAACAAATACTATTAGCAGCTGCAGTCTGAAAGAATAAAAGTAGCAAGACTAATTTCAGCCTGGCACAATGGCACAGTATCCATAACTGTAGCATCCTCATCCTTCCTCACAAGAGGTTTTCCTGATTCTCTTCTAAGAGGGACTTGACAAGAGTTAAGTACCCTTTATAACTTTTTTGTGGGAATGTTTGTAATTTGGAGCTACATGGTTAGAAGGAGTCAGTAAATTCAAAACTCTTTAGAAGAAAAAAACAACTTACTTCTGAAAACCCACTCTGAGCTTAACCAAAATGGATCAGTAGGTTAGTTCACAAAGATAGGTGTTCTAAAAAGTGAAGAATTGTTTACCCAGTTACTTAGGGGGTTTGGATGAACATTTACAGAAAATTGTTGTGTCCAGAAATATCCGATTTGTAGCCACCTTCTCATAAGATATTTAGTACCATATCTGTACTTGCTTCTGTCAGTGTCTTATCATAGTCATAGATAAGGAACACCGAAATCTACATATTTATAGCGTTGTCATCCTCATACAGATCATGTTGGCTGCATGCCAGATTTCATCACTAGGAAGTGACAGCTACTGTTTTTTTTAATGCAATGTTAGACTGAAAACAATTATCGATTTTGGATATATTAAATTATGTTAATTGTTTCCCAAATTTTCCCTCCTTGGCCATAAAAGCAGACAAGATAGGATATAAAGGTAACAGCACAAAAGCCTTAGGGAGATTGTCACAAAAAATCACTCTCTGCTATCTGTCTTGAAGCACGTCACTACCGTGTTTTTGTTCAGTCTATCAATGTTTATTGTGGTCCTTATGGTATTTCATTTTGTCCGTCCTAAGTAATCAAATACGCACAGCTATTACATTAAGTTGGAAATCCTGTTGGTCCTGTCCCATCCGTATGCAGCCTGAATCCTAATGTTTGTTAGAATAGATGCTAAGCTGCTTCACTATTTCCTGGGCTTTGCTTATTCTGTGAAAAGGAATGTATTTTTGGCATAAAGTATAGTCATTAAAACTGGCCTATACTTTGTGCAATTATTTAACACACTGTAATTTCACATGAATACACGGCAACTCTGAGACCAGATAAAGTTAACCTCCTCTTTTATTACTTGCCTAAAATCATACCCATTCTCCTACTTAAGAATTTGGAGGGATTTGTTCATAGTAACAGGGAGCTTAAACATTTGTTCCAGTAAGTAATCGGTACTGCATAGAGCAAATAATGATCTATTCGATGAGCACAGAGATATGTATCATTTTACACAGCTGTGTTTGCACTATGCACTCATCTCTTGTTACTTTGAAAAAAAAAAAAATTTTAAAAACCAAACTTAATTTTGTCTGGCCTGCAGGTATTTAGAGGATTGGTGCATTTATTTCCTGCCTGTACAGGTAAGTGGTGTCTCAAGTGTCAGGCCAATCAAAGATGCCACTTTGTTAAGAATTACATTCCCCAGGTAATGTTGCTGTTCCACTCCATGTGCAATTACAGTATTTGTGCTGTTCTTAAGGCCTGTTCCCAATAAGTGTCCCTTGTTTGTATTTTTTTTTCCTTTTATATTATAATATTTCAATCACTTGTGATTTTTCTTTGTCTGTTTCAACAGAGGGCTGCCCTGGTTTGTGCAACAGCAATGGGAGATGCACGCTGGACCAAAATGGCTGGCACTGTGTCTGCCAGCCAGGATGGAGGGGAGCGGGTTGTGACGTAGCCATGGAAACTCTCTGCACTGACAGTAAGGACAACGAAGGAGGTAAGAGACACCAACTGGATCTCTAACTCTGGGGAGAATATGTTGAGGAATGGAGATTTCTCAGTCAGGTGATTAAATACTGCCATGAGAGCCATACACACATTTTACTCGCTCTTACACCTGTAAGAATATGCCATGGTCTTCAATGCTTCTTTATGGTGTATCAGCAAATCCTTACAAGCTGCATATGACAGGTGAGATGTGTACTTAGAAAAAGATGGGTGTCACTTTAGTTTCTCTGCTGTGTTCTTTTATACTGGAAAAAAGCATAATTTCTACTCAGCGAACTGTTGTAGAGGGGAAAAATGGGAAGGAGTTCATACTTTCAGTGACCTCACAAGGAAGTTGTGCCAAGATAATAGGCCGAACTGGGAGTTTACAGTTTGAACTATGATGCAATTGCTGGAAACAATTGGTTGCCCAGCCTACAGAGATCTTATTTCTCCATAGCCCATGAATGCTCAGGTAACTGACAGGATGCTCCCAGAAGTTTTTTGGGGTATTTTTGGCTTACTTTCCCACAGGCTGTCATTCAGGTGACAGGTAACAATCTGCAGTGAAGTGCAGGCAGGACTGCTAACTTAGGGAATCGATCTACGATTATTGTTGTAGTCTAGGGAAGCTAGAGGGGCTGTGACTTAGCATAATTACAGAATCTCATCAAAAAAAAAACACAAAAACAAGATTAAATGTGAATGCAGTCAAATATTGGATCAGCATAATGCTTTTATTGTCTGTCTTTCTTCCTCTTCTCTCATCAATTCTTTTTGCTTAACACCTTCAGATTCAGAGAAGAGATAAAAACTCCATTAGGGCCTCTGGATGATGATAAAGTCATCTGGGACTTTGTCTTTCCATTTTAGACTGCATATGCCTCTGCAATTGCAGGTTGACTCTTTCCTCTCATATCCCTACTGCAGCTGGGATCTTAGACATCACAAATAATAAATAACAGCAGTATTTATTTCCTGAGGAAAATAAATAACACAGTTAAAACTGTGCTCCTGTTTATTACTGTACACGTCATTTGGCTTGTCATCCTTCTCCATTACATATTATATATTTTGAGGCAGTTTTCCATACTAAACAGTCTGACCCAGATTCCACACAGAGATGTGCGTGTGTGGGGAATTAAGTTCAGGTGGGACAAGGAATTGCAAGATAAGGAAAAAAGAGAAACCTCCAAACATGAGGAGAGACAAAGCAAGGAGGAGGATAAACTAGGTGGAAGCATAAAGAACTTGGAGAAAAAAAATAGATTGTGTAGGGGAAAAAAGCAGGAGAAGACATTGAAAGCCCAGTAATAGACTAAAACATGTTCAATAAATGTTAGAGATCATATAAGGATGCGACATATGAGAGCGAGAGTCAGGAGCAGGTAATGGAGCGGTGGGAGGAAGAACAAGGTGACCAGGAATGCATGTAAATGGAACAAGAGAAAAGAAGTTGCTCCTTCAGACCAAAAACAATAACAGCTTTTCGTGGGGAAAAGGAATGAGGAATTGGAGCAGAACAATCTAACAGGATGACTTAAGGAAGAAAGAACGATTTTGGGAAAAAATAGCTAATGCTGGTATTTTGTTGCATTTTTCTCTCTGTCATTTTCTTTTTTCATTATTGCCCTTATGGACACCATTATGCAGCTATGCATGAGGAGGGGGTTGGTCAAGCACTTGTTTTGCCATGATTGACCTGTGTTACACAATTTATCTATGGAATTTCTCTTATTTTAATTTGTATGCTTCAGTACAGAGCATATTCACTTCAGTCTTTGACTGTGGCTGAGGAGAAGGGTTAAAATTTAACAATTAAATCAAATTAAAAATGGAAGTATACCTAAGAAAACTAGAGAAAGAAAGTCTCCTTTGTAAGCTACCTGGAAAGAGAAGTATTTCTTCCCTTTTCTGCGATCAACCCACTAATCTCCAAGCAAGCCATTAAAATTTCAGACAGCTACAGGGAATGACACAAGTATTCTTCTGCTGTATTTGTTTATTGTGGGAGATTAGGTTATCTGAGCACTAGAGCTGAATTTATAGTATGACTGCGGGTAGTGTGATCTACATCTCACTAGGCTCAGTGGTTATATAATTTAAGTTATCTCAGTTATTGTCTGTTTGGTATGCTGTGGTTGGTGTTTATGCCTTATCCTACACTGGGTAGAATATATTTCATATATGAGCACAGTTCATTAATAAAAGTGCCTGCTGTTCCTTTGATTCTTAGCTCTTTCTAGGACTGATTATTCAAGTTCTGTGAACATGAGCATCCAGAGGATCTCAATGGGAATATTCTCTGTAGGAAATTCTAATGGTATCAAGGCATACCTGAGTATTTTCCCTTCCCATTTTAGCAGCCCACAAGGAAAGTATATGCAACAAGCAGATCTTAGTCTGAAATAAACTCCTAATAACTTTGTGAGGAGAGGGAAGTCAGAGCTGTCTGTGGGTGGAATAAGCCTAACTTCTTGGAGAAAAAATGTGTCACTATTATACTTTAACAAAGTGCGCCATGCTTTGTTATCACTGTAGGAAGAATAAGAAACAGGAAGAGTCACTGTTTACTCTTTAGTTTAGATGGCTCCTTATTGAACAGATTCCTTAGTGAAGTTTGCTTTTTATTGGTTCCTGTCCAATTATTTAGAGTGGTTACAGGTTTCCACTAGCAAGATTTAAGGGATCATTAATATTCTTTTTTTGCTGAAATAAAAATAAATACTGTAATAAAGCAAAGCGTACTTAGCACTACGGTATTTTTTTAATTACTTGCATAGTCTAGGACAGCCTGTTCTTGGCATTGTCACAGGATAGTACAAATTCAGCCTAAAGATTGCCTAAACCAGGGCCTCTTCTCTGATAGTAGCTAATAGCTATTGTTTACCAAAACACTATAATAGGCTAGATGTGAATTTCTATTTTCTTTTGTATACTAACAGGCTGCTAATTAAAGTAAGAAATTACTGCCATAGAATTTTTTGAATGTCAAAAGAGTTGCTGAGTGCAAAGATAACCCAAGCTAAATAAGTCTCAGGAAGTATCTACTTGAACTAAGAGTGATACAGTAGCATGCTCATGTTCTCTGGTTTGTGCTCCAACACTTCCCATTATTCTTCAGCTTTTTGTTTGCATCTATGGCTGCTGGTGAATGCTGGGTTCATATATCCATGGGATTTATCCACAGTGGCTCCAAGATTTCCTTCTGGAGTGAGAACTCATTTGGAGCCCCACATTTCATATTTTAGGCTTCTTCACTCAACAGAAAAGCAGAATTTCAGTACACTATAGGTATGCTTGTAAAGATACTGCAGTAGTAACATTGACCAAGGTCCTTGCACACTGTTTAGGAATAAATCAAGGGCTGTTTGTGCTTTTGTGGCTTTTCTGACCAGCTGTTCATACAAGCAGTCATTTCAATGTCTATGATTGAGTCCATTCATTGTAGCCTGTTGCAAAATTGAGGTATGTGAGGATAAATGAGGTTTGTTTATGCAGTTTTCTTTCCTTTCCCATCTCCTGCCTTAGTCTGCCAGTCATCAAAACTGTCCTGGTGGGATGGCCAGATCAAAAATGTGATTTATGTAGGTCCTTGGCCACCATCTCCCATTGACACTGGCAGATCTTTTGCCCAGGACTTACTTTGTCCCTCAATTTTTCTTCCTACCAGCAAACAGTCCCACTGATACATCTTGCTTTTTGGACATGCATTGTGGGGATCCTCTGTCTTGATTCCTCTCATTTAATCACAGAATCATAGAACGGGTTGGCTTGAAAGTGACCTTAAAGACCATCTAGTTCCAACCCCCCTGCCATAAGCAGGGACACTTCCCACTACACCAGGGTGCTCAAAACACCATCCAGCCTGGTATTAGATACTTCCAGGGATGGGGAATCCACAGTTTCTTTGGGCAACCTATTCCAGTGCCTTACCTCCCTTACAGTGAACAATTTCTTCCTTTTATCTATTCTAAACCTGCCCTCTTTCAGTTTAAAGCCATTTGTCCTTGTCCCATCACCATCTGCCCTTGTCAAAAGTCCCTCTCCAGGTGTTGCAGGTCCTCTTCTGGTACTTGTAGGATGCTACNAAAGACCATCTAGTTCCAACCCCCCTGCCATAAGCAGGGACACTTCCCACTACACCAGGGTGCTCAAAACACCATCCAGCCTGGTATTAGATACTTCCAGGGATGGGGAATCCACAGTTTCTTTGGGCAACCTATTCCAGTGCCTTACCTCCCTTACAGTGAACAATTTCTTCCTTTTATCTATTCTAAACCTGCCCTCTTTCAGTTTAAAGCCATTTGTCCTTGTCCCATCACCATCTGCCCTTGTCAAAAGTCCCTCTCCAGGTGTTGCAGGTCCTCTTCTGGTACTTGTAGGATGCTACAAGGTCTCCTTGGAGCCTTCTCTTTCTCAGGCTGAACAACCCCAACTCGCTCAGCCTGTCATTATAGGAGAGGTGCTCCAGCCCCCNTTTGGGCAACCTATTCCAGTGCCTTACCTCCCTTACAGTGAACAATTTCTTCCTTTTATCTATTCTAAACCTGCCCTCTTTCAGTTTAAAGCCATTTGTCCTTGTCCCATCACCATCTGCCCTTGTCAAAAGTCCCTCTCCAGGTGTTGCAGGGTCTCTTTTGGTTCTTGTAGGATGCTACAAGGTCTCCTTGGAGCCTTCTCTTTCTCAGGCTGAACAACCCCAACTCGCTCAGCCTGTCATTATAGGAGAGGTGCTCCAGCCCCCAGTCATCTTCCTGGCCTCCTCTGGACTCACTTTAACAGGTCCATATCCTTCTAACACTGGGGGCCCCAGAGCTGGATGCAGAACTCCAGATGGGGTCTCACGAGAGCAGAGTTTTGATGGTTTTATGAATCTCTCCAAATAAGCAATGTTATCAGCAGTCCGGGCTCCATTGCAATTCTGTGCATTTTGCAACAAAGGTAAAAGTAACATTTGTCAAGATTTTTACAGCTAGACTTTAGCTTTTGAGGAGGAAAACAGTAAAGTAGTCATTACGTCTTTTGTATATAGAACCACTTACGTCTAGAACAAGAAAATATCAATAGCCTTCTGAGACTGATAATGACTGTCCAGCTGCCTGTAGGAATTTCTATTTCCTTTATAATTTCAATGTCATATTTGAGTGATATAACTGACAAGGCACTGTTGAGCTAAGTCTCATATTTTTCAGGCTAAACAAAATTCATCAATAATTTTGCAGAGCCATTTCAGAAAGGAAATTTTACTCTGCCTCACGCAGTGCAATAGAGTACTTGACTCAGTGGTACTAGATAGCTCTAGCCACATAAGTACAGAGAAAGAATGAAAAATGTTTTCTCAAGTTATAAGGAGCCAGATTCATAACCATCCGTCACTCGCCTGAGCAAGTTACTGATAAAACTCCACAGGAAAATAACAAACAGCATATCTCTGTATCTTGGCTGGTGAAAATGAGATTCTTTCTCTGATTGATGTTAGTGGAGAGACTTGTAAAAATGCATTTCCAGCTGATTAGTTCAGAAGGTGTCAATCTCATGCAGTTTTATGACCTGCAGACTATACTCCAGATGTACATTTGCTTTTTATAAACTAACAAAGATGAATGGAGAAATTTGAGCATTTCTTTGGCATGGGATATTGCATGGGAGACCATACAGATATATAAAACCCCCAAACTATTCTTTTAACCATCAGTACCCCTAGCTTTGACAGTGATCCAGGCTTCTGGAGTTAAAACCAACAAGGGAGGTCAGTACTTCAGCTAGGAAAGGTTTTCATATTTTACAAGAATGAGACGAGAAAATCACAAGTCACAGCCTGTCTGAGGTTGGAAAGGCCTCCGGAAGTCATCTAGTCCTACCCCCTGCTCAAAGCCAGATTAGCTAGAGCAGGTTGCTCAGTAATGTGCCCAGTTGGATTTTGAATGTCTCCAAGGATGAAGACTCCACAAATTCCCTGGGCAACTTGTTGCAGTATCCAGCCACTTTCACAGTAAAAAATGTTTTTCTGCTGTTCAGACCAAATTTCATGTGTTTCAGTCTGTGCCCATTGCCTCTTTCCTCTTGCTGGGCACCATTGGAAGGTGGACTTTTTTACACCCTCCCATCAGGTATCTGTACACATTGATAAGATCCCCCCCAAGCTTTCTCTTCTCCAGGCTCAGCAGTCTCGACTCTCTCAGCCTTTCCATGTAGGAGAGCTGTCTCAAGCCCTTAACAGTCTTCATGGCCTTCACTGAGCTTTCTCTAGTTCAGTGTTCCATGTCTAGACAATGTTCCATGTCTCTTGGACCAGAAAGCCCAGCCTGCACACAGAGATGTGTGTGCAGGTATGGCCTCACCACCAGTGCTGAGTAGAGGGGAATGATCACCCTGCCTGATCTGCTGGCACCACTCCTAACGCAGCCCAGGATGGCATTGGCACCTTCTTTGCTGCAAGGGTATGTTGCTGGCTCACGTTAATTCTGTGTCCACCAAGGCTCCCAAGGTCTTCTCCACAAAGCTGTGTTATGGTGCAGGAGGTTTTTCCTCCCCAGGTGCAGGACTTTGCACTTCTCATTGTAGAACTGCATGGGGTTCCTGCCAGCCCATTTTTCCAGCCCGTTGGTATCTATCTGAATGGCAACGTGACCCTCTGGCATATCCTCATCCCAGGAAAAATCAAAGTTCTTTCTTGTCTCTTAAAAAAGTTTAAACTTTGATATACTTAATGATGCCTTTTTCATCCCTTTTATTTTCCCTGAACTGATTTCAAAGTCAACCAAGTTAAATAAGAATTTTAGATGTGCGAAAGAACAGAAATCCCACTCCTTTACTATTTTGCCAGTCCTCTAACTGATCCACATAGCACAGCAATACTTAGAAAAATACCTTTAGAAGATCTCTGTTTACTTACACTCTTTCAACTTACGTTTGAACAAAAATGGATGATATTCTCCCCTTCAGAAAGAAGTTTTTACTCTAAAGGCAGATTCTTTTGTGAGACAAGCAGTCATGGGTTTCCTCCGAGTGCTGCATTGGTATATTTTTCAGTTCAGTGCAGCAAGCAAGCTCCCTCTCCAATCTGAATGGAATAATAAAATGTTTGAGCTATTTCAGTCTTGCTGTTCTTCTGGGGAAACAATTATCAGCTCTGTGATACCAGATTACATTCATCTAGAAATTTTCTGTAGCTGACAATTCCAGGCTCATTTTCCTTATGACTTTACTTACAGCAAATTAGTAGTTATCAATTTGATCTTGATTTTAATCTTTCACCAAATTAGATTTTCAGTGATGTGACAGATCTAATGTGCCACATATGGGAATATTTCAGCACATAAGCATAAAAGCACCTATGTGTTTAAATCTTGTTTATACTGGCCAGCATTTCCCATCAGTTTGTTCAGAATAAAATCTAAATGTTAAATACAGATTTTGTTCTCTCATACATTTTCATGTAACAAACTTGTGGAAATTGCCTTTGCCACTAGCAACAAAATCTTTCTGTCAAGGTATAAAGGAATCCACGCTGATACATGTTGTGAAGTATTTAAAGCTACTTGCAGCATAGATATGCTTAAAAAAACTTGAGGAAAACAGCCGAGTGGGTGTTACTTATTTCTTTTCTCTAGCAAGTCAAATAACCTCACATAAAAGCTCATTAGGCCCACCTAAAATGTTTAATATTTATAAGTTAACAGTGTATGCAGAGCCTGAGTGCCTTCATTTTCTGGTTTGTTCAACATGTTTTTAGAAAAGCGTGGAATAAATGAGTCCATTTTTATGTGATACTAAGTATATTCAGCTTGCATGGATTTCCATGGGAGTTTAAGAACTCAGTGGAAACAAACTCTCTTTCTTTAATTGAAAGTGAATTCATTAAAATCTTAATTATGAGTATTCTTTCATACTACATAATTTTTTTAATCTCCCTGCTGGCTGGCTCATTCCAATGCACAGGGGCAGGAGGAAGAGTTTGTTCATTTGTGTGACTTTCTGCCAACAGATGGGCTAGTTGACTGTATGGATCCTGACTGCTGTTTGCAGAGTTCTTGCCAAAACCAGCCTTATTGTCGTGGACTGCCTGATCCCCAAGATATCATCAGCCAAAGCCAACAGTCGCCATCTCAGCAAGCTGCCAAAGCATTTTATGACCGGATCAGTTTTCTCATCGGAGCAGACAGCACCCACGTCATACCTGG
Organism: Aleadryas rufinucha; assembly: GCA_013397815.1. Lineage (NCBI taxonomy): Eukaryota > Metazoa > Chordata > Aves > Passeriformes > Aleadryas > Aleadryas rufinucha. The sequence continues at coordinate 191,019 of VZTH01017552.1, read as the reverse complement.
GGAAAGCCCTTTTAACAAGAGGTGAGCGTGACTCATCTGTGCTCATGAACACCGAAGAGACTGGAGAGCGTGAGATTCGTGTGAGGAGAAGATCCACTGTGACTGCAAATTTCGTGATGTGGATTTTGAGCAAAGACCTTTCTCTTAATATATCAAATTGCTTGTTTTGTCTCATTTCCTGCAAAATTCAATTTACCAATGCCACTAGGTTACAGAAGGTCCTTGCCATGCTTCATGTCTGTATTCTAACAGGGCACTTCATTAATGATTAAATAAATCTTTATTTAACCAGTTGATTTGGGCTAGCACAGTTGGAAATATATCAAAGCAATGAAAACACTTCAGAAGGAAAAGCAAAGCTGCACTTTTTAAACTGAGCTCACTAAATAATATAAATTATGAATTAATGCAATAGAACTGTTAAGTGCACGACAGTATAATTGCATAAACTATTTGACTGGTGCTCTATGAAGCAGTAATGACCTGAAAATAAGCCAGTAACAGGAAGCAGGTGTCTGGGATCTCACTGAGTGAAAGAAGATGATTTACACTAGAACTACTGTGTTTGCAGTAATTTAACAGCATTAATGTGTTTGGGCACAGCGGTTGATTAAAAGTTGTTGCACCAATGTTCCTTATTGCTCTTTTAAATTTTGTACTTCACAGTCCCTGCAGTTTTACAGATTGCTTTGATACTAATTGAAAAGTACATTTTTCTTTAAGAGTCTGCCAGAAGTATGACTTATGATGAGAACATCTAGAGTTTATAAGTTCTTAAAATTCTTCCATTAATTTCTGGTCTTAGTAACTCAGTACAGACAAAATAAACCAAAGTAAAATCAACAATACTGAAACAAAATTATTATCTGCAGATTTTGAGGCATTTGTTTATATAGTGTAAATTATGTGAACTTGTAAAAGGGTTAGAGTCTAAGAAATGTTTTTTAAATGATAGTTGATAGCATGTGGAGAGGAGTGGGTGGGTGAGGGTGGATGTGTGTGTGCGTTCACTCACTACCTTTTATTCATGCAGAAAAAAAAAAAGCCCCAAACTTGTAATTTGATCCTTCATCTTTTTCATAGTCTTGCATCTGTCATAAGAGGCCAAGTATTAACTGCTGATGGAACACCACTCATTGGAGTCAATGTTTCCTTTCTACACTATCCAGACTACGGATATACAATCACTCGCCAGGATGGAATGTAAGTTCCTTTTGAAGCACTTTTAAGTCATAAAGACGCAAAGGTGTTACTGAAGAGCTGCTTGTAACACTGAGATAATAATAAAATAATGGAGAAAAAAGACATTAGCAAACTGATTGACTACATTTGTACTTTGTACATTCTTAAAATGTAAAACATGCTGATTATTATATACTTTAGAAGTAGAAGGACTTGCTTAATTTAAACGCAGCATCCCAGACTCTCTGTTCTCACTGTGCAGTATAATGTAATATAATTTAATTGATTTCTCCATTGTTCCCAGTAGAGCCATTCTGCATTCAGAGCAGTACAATGGAATGAAGAATCAATCAGTAAAATAGAGGCTGTGGATGGCTTTGGGAATCTGCTGACTAGCTAGCCCTCTTGGGGTTTTTTTCCTAGGTTTGACTTGGTAGCGAATGGTGGTGCCTCTCTGACACTGGTGTTTGAGCGATCACCGTTCCTGACACAGTATCACACGGTATGGATTCCCTGGAATGTCTTTTATGTCATGGATACCCTTGTCATGAAGAAGGAAGAGAATGACATTCCTAGTTGTGATCTAAGCGGATTTGTAAGGCCAAACCCTGTTATCGTGTCATCGCCTTTATCCACCTTCTTTAGAATTTCTCCTGAAGATAGTCCTGTCATCCCAGAGACACAGGTAAGGTGTGCTTCAAATAAACACGATTTTATCCCAGGCTAGTGTTCAGCAACCAGAATGAAAACAGTGCACTGCTGTTCAAAAATAAGTAATTCTGAGTAAGTGCTAAGAATTTGCAACACATGATTATTTTCAGACCACTTTATTTATCCTATGGGATGATTTTTTAAATTTCACCTGAAAAAGAAAAGTAAGAAAGCTGCATGTACACCGGTGTCTGGTTTTACATTTGTTTGCATCACTTAATTTACAGAATGTCTTTAGCATTCAAGCACTGGCCCATAAAAAGGATACACTATAATACATCAGCTTTTTAGGATTGCCCTCTTGTTAGAAGTCACCTCAGAGACTGAAAACCAAAGGTGTTTTTCCACTGTGTCCTAAAGACACACAGAGTGAATTATCTGGTTAGTCCTGGTAAATAGCATGACACACAGATTTTCATAAACTGAAAGAATTCTCTGCAACACTGAGGGCAAGCCAGTGAGCTTGTGGTCTAAGCAACTTCTTCAGAACTTGTAATACCAAAAGTAAGACTTAACATCCAAACCTTGATTTAAATGGAAAAAACTATGGATGAAATGTTGGGGGTTTTTAAAATTTTTCCAAGATAGGTGTATTAGATTCCTCCATCTCAAACAGTAATCACTAATACAATGATAAGTCTCTCGGCTCTTAAAGCATTTCAGTTGCATTTAAAGAAGTAATATATGTCTCAGTGTTGGTTTTTGAACTTTTCCTAGTGAAACAGTCCTCCTTCTGCCTCCCTCTTTCTCTTTCTCTCTCTTTTTCTTCCCCCTACCTTCACAATGTCATAATTACATAGAGCACTCTTTTTCACATTCACTAAGAAATGTCCTTGCCTCTTCAAGAGAAACACGGAAAATGTATTCAAATGTTTTCATGCAGAGCTCTTAAGAAAAGAGCTAAATCATTAAGCAATTCATGGTAGGAGCAGGTTTAAAGGAAAGATGTAAGAAAATTACAACTAAACACTCACACAAATCTAGACTGTGCTAGGAAATTGTTGCTTTTATCCTCACTATCATTTCTGAACCTTTGATAGCTGCAAGTCAATTAAAAGAAAGTATTTGCAAAACAGAGTCCACTGAAAAACAGCTGTGATGTACTTGTTTTGGCAACAGATGATAGATACAGTTCCTGAAATGATGGGAAATGGCTTAGATAGGTATAAATCAAGAAAAAAGTTATGATAGGAGAATGTCAGAAAATACAAGTTTTAGAAAAACACTTGTAGTGTCTAGGTAAACAAGTTATTTCATGAGCAGTGGGACTAATGAAGTCTGGATTCTCACTAATTCCCACCCACTGTTGTAATTCCATCTGTCTATTGCATCCAGTCCTTCCCCACAGACTGCATTCATCCTTTTCTTCTTTGTCATGGGAGTCCCAAATTGGCTACTTCTTCCCTACCAGAACCCTTTTCTTTACAAACCTAAAGGAACTGAATTATCTTTAGAGATTTCTACTGTTACTTAAAATGTGGTTGAAATTGTCTACTGGGTTCAAAAGATGGGCAGAACCAGGTCCTATTCAAAACTAAGTTCAGCTCCACAGGAACTGCTGTTGATCTTTTCATATAAAAAGGGGCAATGCCAGTTTAAAGTCTGTGAGACTGGAGGAAGGCACAGAGAAAGAAGTCATTCCCCGTGTTCTTGCAGTCAGTATTAGCCCTGTTCCTGTGCTGTGACAGCACTCACTACCACGTACTACAGGAGAAAATGATGTGCTGCTGTAATCATCATCCCTTGAAGTGCTTCATCATCCCTTGGAGATAATGTTTCCAAGAGTGTACTTAGTGGCTTATGAATCCCAAATTGATCAGACGGGGAATTAAAGTCTGTGCCAAAGGAGCAGCATGAAAGAAAACTGAAAATAAAAAAAGGCAAGCAAGGGGAAAGAACAAACACAGTGGGTAAAGAGGTGATCACAGACCCAACAGATCATTACTCAAGAGGGTTGATAATAACACATTAACTAAATTTGGACTGTTTAGGCATGATTTTATCTACTATTAATTGCAAGTTACCATGCTTTGCCTGGACTTAACTAGCCGAGATTAATCAGTGTGGAACGAGACAATAAACTGCATGCAGATGAGGGAGAGCAGGTTAAGCTGGAGCTGCTTTTATGTATTAGGTAATATTGTTGCTCTCTTTTTCCTAATTATTTCCTAAAATGTCTGTTTGCTGTATATTGCCATGTGGTCTGGCAGAAACCCACATGTGAGTCACAGTGAGCACTTCTGAAACTGAGCATTTGAGAGTTTCTGTCTCCTAAACTTCAATTAACCACTGTTACATGTGCTTGCAGGATGCCTTCTGCAGGTCCTGAGCCACTTGTTTCCATCACCTCAAGTGTATGAGGGAATGAAAACTCGATGTTTTCCTTCAAATTATATATTCAAGGTTCCTCTCCTCAGACTCTGTCTCACTACTGGCAGTCGTGCAGCAGAAGATGGCAAAATTTATTTACCCAGAGAAATTGAGGACAGAATATGGGCCTCAATGACTTAATTATTGGTAATTTCAGGGTGGCTAGATTTTCAGCAAAGAAATTAACCAATTTTAACATTTAAACTAACAATATAATAGGATATCTAGATGTCCCAGTATTCAATGCATGCTGCATCCTAGTTTCACCTAGCTAAAATCTTCAGAATTTCAAGTTCATACTGAGAAAAAAATTGAGATTATTTTTAGAACCAAATATCTCCATTTATGCATCCTTCTTTTCCAGCACAATTTATGGTTTTCTTCTCTTTTGCATTCTGTTTGAGACTTTATACATACCTTTTTCTTTATGCTGTTATAGGCACATTTTTATATTTCTACATGTGTCTGGCTTTTTCCTACCCCTCTTCTCTGTGGTACCTCAACCATGTTTTAAGTCTAGAAAAACCAAGTATTTTTCCCCTTTTTATTTCTCCTTGATTTAAACACTAATTTAAGAGCCTCAATTGTAGGGGAAAGCTTTTTTTTTTTTTGAAAGGAAAATATTTTTTCTGTATTGAAATGAGCAGTTTCAGCTTCTGCTTAAAGTATAATTTTGGTACTCCTTAATCTCAGCCTTTATGTAAAAGCAGCAGGTGCCGGTATCTAAAAATGCCATCTTTACCCCTTTTAAACCTAGATCATGTTACATTTTAATGCAGCAGCTCAGCTGTTACTTCTCTAAGCAAACAACCTTTTTCTGACACTAGGACTGAAGTTTGCACTCATTTGTGAAATTTGTCCTCAAATCCTCTATTGAATTTGTTCAATTTGCCAAAAAAAGAAATCGCAGCAATGCAGAAGGCATTTCTCCCCCTAACTGAATTACTTATTCAGTGTTCTGAATACCATCAGAGCATGTCAGCTGAATGATACCATATTTTGGAACAGGAAAGCATCCTAGAGCCTGGACAGCTTTAGTCCTGCTGACCATGAGAGACAAGGTGCCTTGCACAATTTGTGTGACTCGGACACCAGCTTGAACTCTCAGGACAACAAACTCTGTGAAGATTGAGGTGACCCTTATCTCAGTCCCCTAAGTTAAATATTTCATAGCTGTCCTTAAGAGAAGCTTGATCATCCGTAAGTAAAATGTCAGCTATTAGAATTTGGTGGTTGGGCAATAACTCAGTCCCCTTAGGGTATCAGCCTTTCTGCAGTTTGATACTCAGTCTGGAAAAGGTAAAGTACAGACATCTTGGTTGTGTTGGTGATTCCTGATGTGACTTTTATACCCGGTGACTTTCCCGATTGCTTTACAATTGATGTGTTGTCATGGCTCCCATAGGAGCTCTCTGCTGTGCCTGATGATTTACCTTTTTGGATGAACATTAAACTGTTTAATTCTCTTTGTAATGCTTGATTCTGGGACAGAAATTGAGTTGCATAACCTTACCTATACATTTCCAAAGTCCTAGAGAAAATAAGTTACTACAGGGGATATTTTATGGAAAAAGGAAGTTATAAGTCAGATTTCCAGCAGGCATTTGAGGCTTCTGCAGAAACTAATAATAGGGGTTTAGCTTTTGTTTTAAACCTCGCTGAGAACTGCATGAGTGTCCTAGTTTCTAATTTGATAGTAATCCAAATACACAGTGGAATTTCTTGAAAATTGAAACTTCAAGGTGTCCTCTTTATTGCCTGTTATCTCAGCCAAGAGTCCTGGAAGACCACCTATGTGTTTAACACTGCTCTTCCACAGTTGCAGTTGTAAAAGAGGCAATGGTCGTAACAGGAGACCACTGAAGTCCATTAAATTGTGTCCTATTACAAGCATATTGTTTCTTTTTCTCCTCTTGCTTACAGAGACCTCCATCTGTTAGACTAGTTTTAATGTGCAGTATATGAGAGTCCTGCTGATGTCTTGAGGAGGAATTTGTCTTTTGTTCCTGGGTGGTTTGTGCTTTTCCTTCAAAGTCTCAGAAAAGGAATGTGTTCACAATCACCTCTCTAGAGAGAGGTGTTTTTGTTCATGTAGAAAAGATTTGCCTGTTCTCTGGATTAGACACTGTCTGTATATTGAGCTGAGGGAAAGCAGACTAGATTTACAAAGAGAAATGAGGCCACTCTCACCTCCTTCAAGGTGACTACTTGTCATTTCTTCTCAGTGATGCCAGGTTCTTGGTAGTGAACAAAGAAATATTCGGAGAATAAGAATTAAGAATTTAAAAATCGTAATTTCATTTGTCTTGTATCTTCCAATTCCTACTTTATTTCCTATAGTTCTATTATAGTCTTACTGGAGAACAACAGTTTTATGTCTCCATCTATCAGATGTAAATGATTATAATGCCAGACAATGAGTCAAAATAGTATTTCTGATTTTCTGTTACTGTTATTGGGAAGGAGGCAGATATAGTTAATACTGTAAAAATCTTTCTTTAGAGCCAACAAAAGTGCTAATATAGAGGATGATGTAGCACTTGTTGCCCTCCTTGAGTATCAACCACATTATTTGACCCTATTCAACACAGTCAGTTTTTAGAAGCAGTGTCCAAGGATTTCTCTAGCATAGAGAGGTAGCAGCTCTTGTTTAGTAGCCAGGTTTTGATCCCACTAAAGTCTTAAGCCTAGTATTTGTGACAATGCTCTTCCTGAAGTGTGCTTTCCACTAATACTGAATAGTGTTTGGTCTTCAGACTAAAGGACCAGGAGACAGAAAAGTCAAATAAACCTTTCTAAATTCACTTCCCAAGAGTGTTCCTGTAACACCACTGAGGTTCTGGGCTTGTGCTTCAGCGTCCTTTGCAACCTTTGCACTCTCCACCCAAGAAACACTACCTTTACAAATGTGTCTATATACATTTTTCTTCTTCTTTTGTTTGTTTCAGTAAACCAGCATACTTGGTAGCTGTTCACTCAAAGTGCTGGCTGCAGTGTTTGTGTTCTGACTGAGGCATAGAACAATATAGGCTCTCTTTATCCGCATTACACAGAAACATTTCGCATCCATCCATCACCCACAAAAGCTCCTCAGCTCAGAGGAAATGACAAGGTAGAGGAGGGGAGGAACCTTTTAAAAATCAAATTGACTCATTCCACCTCTCTGAAATGTGAAAGTGATAAGCTGATATCTGAGTAGTGAATATTGATCAGAAAATATGGGAAAACTTTCCCTGAGGCATCCTACTTATCTGTCTTCAAAATAAATGGAAGAATGCTCTAGTTTAAAGTATTTACAATCCACTGGTAATGCAAATAATAAAATACCTGAAAGTTCTTCCTGCTCCTACAGGAGCAATTAGGCATCCCAACCCAAATCTCGAGCTTTGCTCTCCTTAGAGGCTCTACTGCCTTTGTTACACATGCCTTTATTAGTTGGAACATGAGTGGCAGCATAGTATGGGGTAATTTTCACTTTGATGAAAGATGCTTTTTTACCTCTTCAGGAAAAATCAGTTGGGAATGTTTTCTCATGCTTCTTTTCCCCCCCATAAAAATAAAGGAGATAATTTTGAAATGCTTGAACAGAAAGTACCAACTAAGCAGCGTCAGTATAATGAAGAATTTAGACTTGACTTTTTAGAAAAAGTGTGAAATGTTATTTATTTATGGTTTTTTTAACCATGAAGGCCAAATATAGATGATATTTCTTAATGGATTGTCATGTAATATGTCAGGCAGCCTTTTATGATAGCTGCATTGTTTTGTTTAATTTCCAAATCATTTAAATACTGTATTTTTCTTTTAACAATGCATAGGTACTTCATGAAGAAACAACAATACCAGGAACTGATTTGAAGTTATCATACTTGAGCTCCAGGGCTGCAGGATATAAATCTGTGCTCAAGATTACTATGACCCAATCTGTTATACCATTTAATTTAATGAAGGTTCATCTTATGGTGGCAGTGGTGGGAAGACTTTTCCAAAAATGGTTCCCTGCATCCCCAAATCTAGCATACACCTTCATATGGGATAAAACTGATGCATACAATCAGAGAGTCTACGGATTATCTGAAGCTGTTGGTATGTGTTATGGAGGATATTTGCACTTCTAGTGTTGTCTTGAACATACAGAAGCACACCTCAAATGCTTGTATCCATTGAGTTGAAAATGTTTTGCAGAATAAAATTATATCAGCGGATATTAAAACATACAAAAAAATACTAATCTAAGCTTTGAATTATGAGAAAAAATTTCCTTCGAAAGGAAAAAGAAACCACTTCTCATTCGCATTAAAAGTGACGGTTTTAACTTCTATTCCTTTCCACAAAGTAGCCCTGAGCCTAATAATACATTATGGTATTTAGTCTACACCTCTGTGTACTTTTAAATAAAGCACAATAGCAGTCTGACTTATATCACAAAATGGCTTTCCTTTGTACCCGTCTCAATTCACTTACTCTAATTAACTAAAAATATTTTAATAACCTAAGATTCTGGTCAGTATTTTCAACATGTCTAAGAAGCCATAGGAATTTTCATGTGTCCTAGGAGAGCAAAAGATTGTATGTAGTTCAAGGAAATCACATTCTTTAAACTCTTCTTCAGAATGAGATCCTGTACTTAATGAGGACATGTACTGTTGTTTCAGTGTCTGTAGGTTACGAGTATGAGTCCTGTTTGGATCTAACTCTTTGGGAAAAGCGGACTGCCATTTTGCAGGGTTATGAACTGGATGCCTCCAACATGGGTGGTTGGACATTGGATAAGCATCATGTATTGGATGTTCAGAATGGTAAGGAGTTCGTTTTCTTCTTGATAGTTCTACTGCTCCACTGGCCTGCATTTCAGGTCTTTCATTCAAACATTTTGACTCTTTGCTCTGTTACTTTTAAAAAAGGAAATTATAGAACATTTTGCATGTGGTAAATGCTCTGAGCTTCCCTGGCTCCCCAGGGAAGTGGTCATATCACCAAGCCAGTCAGAGTTGGAAGGAAGTGTTAGGACAATGTTCTCAGGCACACGGTGGGATTGTTGGGGTTGTCCTGTGCAGGGCCAGGAGTTGGACTCAATAATCCTGTGGGTCCTTTCCACCTCTCAGGATATTCTGTGTTTCTATGATTTACATTGAATGTCATGCTTCTTCATCCTATAAATACATATGCATGAATAAATTCATCAGTCAGTCTGTGTTGGATATGCTGTAGTGCATTGACTCTGACTGGACACCAAAACCACTCAGTCACTCCCCAGCTGGACAGGGGAGAGAAAACAGAACAAAAGGCTCATGGGTTGAGATAAGGACTCATCAGGGGGGACAGATCACTCAGCAGTCACTGTCATGGAAAAAACAGAATTGACTTGGGAAAAGTAGTTTAATTTATTACCAGTCAAATCACAGTAGTGTGAAAACCAAATCTTAAAAGCAACTTCTCCCCCACCCCTCCTTTCTTCCTAGGCTTTATTGTCAAGTCTCCACCTCCTCCTTGCCAGGGGTGCAGGGACACAGGGAATGGGGGCTGTGGTCAGTTCATCACACGCTGTCTCTGCTGCTCCTTCCTCCTCAGGGGAAGGACTCCTCACACTCTTCCCTGCTCCAGCATGGGCTCCTCCCACAGTAGACAGTCTCCCTGAACTTCTCCAGTGTGAGTCCTTCCCACGGTCTGCAGTTCTTCACAACTGCTCCAGCGTGGGTCTGCTCCATGGGGTGCAGTATTTCAGGAACAGATGGCTCCAGTGTGAATCCCTTGTGGGATCACAAGTCCTGGCAGCAAACCTGTTTCAGCATGGGCTCCTCTCCCCATGTGTCCAGAGGCCCTGCCAAGAGCCTGCTCCAGAGTGAGCTTCCCATAGGGTCACAGCCTCCTTTGGGCATCCCCTTGCTCTGGTGTGGGTCCTCCAGGTGGATATGGGCTCCACTCATGGACCCCCATGGGCTGCAGGGGCACAGCTGCCTCACCATGGTCTTCTCCCATGGGCTGCAGGGGAATCTCAGCTCTGATACCTGCAGCACCTCCTCCCCCTCCTTCTGCACTGACCTTGCTGTCTGCAGAGCTGCTGCTTGCTCATATTCTCACTCCTCTCCAGCTGCAATTTTCTGTTGCACAGTAACTTTGGCATCGAAGTATATTTGTCCAGCATGCTACTCAGCAACTGTTTGCAGAGTGCCATGCTAAGGAAACCTCAGCTCAACACTGAACAGGAAGGAATTTGGAAAAATTTGCCTGGAAGCATGTAGGAAAGATGAAATAAATAGTCATATGGCTTAAGGTAGTAGTTGGTAGCACTGGATTTTCATGCAACAGAGGAATCCAGAGTAATTATCAAGAAGATTGTCACTTCTGCAGTATCTGATGTCCCATGAAGGTCTTCCCCTAGTACACAAGCTTATTAAGAAACAGAGTCATGCTAAAATCTTGTTGGAGACGTGAAACCCTGCAAACCTTTGTGGCAGAACTGCTAACTATACAGCTTAGCAGGCCCACTGGTCCCTTCTGTAGACACGGTTACCGTGTCTCCTTCCAGCTCCTGCTCTGGGGGCTTTTTATTTAAGCTTGAGAAACAGACGGGCACTTCACGTTCTTGCCAAAAGATAGATGTTTATTCAGTCTTATCAGAGAATTAGAGCCACGAGCGCAGCCCTGACAGAGCGAGAGCCATGAGGAACACCTTATCACTGTTCCACAGCCCTTTTAAAGGCAACTTATCCAATAAGAACTTAAAACAAAAGGTATTTTCACTTTTCTGCCAATGTATGGAAAATATACCAGCAATATTGACAGGAACTGTGGCATTTTTTATCCAATCACCTTAAACCGTTTCTACTGCAGAACATAGTGTCTTCGAAGAAGAAAGGAGAAAGAAGGCTTAGAGAACAACAATTATCCTCCATATTGAAATATTGTTACTATCTATTTGCTATATAAACAAACCTAAAAACTCTAGACCTTTTACCCTGTGACAATCTTACATAATGCTCTATCAACTAGTTCACACAACAGTTGATTCTAATTCTTCCCGTAACGTGGGGAGCTTTCTCCATGGACAGAGATTGAAAGCAGTGCCATCCAGCGGGGTAGAATCCTTCAAAACAGGCAGAGAAACTTTATCTGCACTCTGGATTCCAACACCTTCTCTCCTTTTTACTGCCAATCATTTTCCTCCCTTGTTTTTAAACAAACCCAGAGTTGTCCTTGTTTTGTAAATTCACTTTTCTTTGGACATACTTATGTGTGAGGAAGGGTTTTATGTTTTCAAAAATGTTTCAGATGTGTTAGGTAAAAAATTCCATGACTAAATAAGGTGTTTGCATCAGTGCTGATGATCAGAATTGGTTTTATGGGTTTTTTTCCGGGGATGACTTGGAGGCAATCTCTTCTGCTTGGTGGGTTTAGGGTTTCACTGTTACAATTGGTTCGTACCTGTGACACAGTAGTTGACACCTAAAGCATTGCTCCTGACTGGTAAGGAAACAAGGTAACCAAATCAAGGGAAAAGAGATCATTGTACCTAATTTAAAATGGAAAAACAACAACAACAACAACAACAACAACAACAACAACAACAAAAAACAAAAACCAACAACAACAAAAAAAACCTGTGCAAATTATTGTAAAGTAATCCGTCTAAAAATGTAAAGAGCTATAATTATAAATCTATATGTAAGATTGATTCTGTTCACTAGGTAAATTGATGGTGGCTTTAAATTATGTTTAAGAGTACATTTGACAAGTAATGACTTTTCAAAGTGTCGTGTGTCTAATTGAATAAACCAAGTGGAGAGTTGTAATGACAAGGTGGATGAGATGCATAAATCTATTCAGAAGAGAGTGCAGACAGTGTTTGTATAGAAATCCAAACTACTGCAGTAAATAGTCTAATGTACATCTTTTAGTCTGTGATAACAGGGGAGAAATGTGAAGGACCAATTTTTCAAGATAATGACAGAATAAATCAGGTGCAATAGTGCACTGTGCTGACTTCTAGAATTCCTCTGATGAAAATTGTAGAACTCAGCTATTTCTGGCAAAATTATAGTGCCATGATTGTCATAAATGATGTAATCATAGGAGAGGGGATTTCGTATACTGTTAATGCATTCTGGCTTTAACTATTCATGAAAAATACATTCTTCCTCTTTTGATTTAGATTACTTATTTAGATTACTTGCCATTAGGTTTCCATAAACCATTTTCATATTTTCCAATTTTATTCTGTACATTAGTTTTACATTTATAATCTTTTGCATTTTATAACATTAAAAGCAGTGAAGACACCTCAAACATTTGAAGAGGAAAGCAAAGTATTTTTTCTCATACCTTTCAGTACAAACCGTGCACTTTGGCAGTGAGGAGGGAAAGAGAAATACATCTTAAATTTCTTCTAAACTTCTCAAAAGATTACTGTACCCCTCAGCTCCAAACTGCATGAAACTCTGGGCATGCAATCGATAAAACCCAGATCTCTGCATAGTACAAAGAGATATGTGGTTTACCTGGATTATACCACAGAAAGACATATTGTGACTTAGAACTGTAAAAGCTGACCATTTGTAGAGGACACCTTAATGGATTCATCAAGAGACTGAACAGTGAGGGTCCTGGCAACACTTTAACAAATACTTCCCCCCCCCCCCCCCCACAC